>JAVQJD010010070.1:0-12064 GCA_036023655.1 Nannoperca australis | reverse complement strand
AATTTTATTGCAAATCAAACTCATGAGATTACCCAAGAACGATACAGTAAAAGTAACGCAAAACGCTACGCCATCCTTTACTTTGAAATGCGGAAGTAATCCATGGTAGGTTTTGCGTTAGCTTTAAAGTGGTTTACGCGAGTCTGGCTTTCCGGTCTATATTGAAAATAAGAAACAGAAAAACTCTTAATTACCGCGGTTTAAGTGCTTAGTTTATTACCGAGAGTCAGTAATGTGACAGTATTGCAGTGATATTTGTCCCACACTCAAAGGACTGGATTCAAAAGTCTCCTCCAACCGCTAAACACCGTAAAGGCTCGATCAGTTGCGCACTCAAAAAACAGGAGCGGCTAGTTTGACCACGCAAATGCGAGGAGCGGCTGGCCTGACTGCAGTCGTGTGAGGGGAGGGGGGGGGGGCTGGAAAGCATGTGACAACAGGTGATGTCCTCCCAAGAGCTAATGTAGTATTCACAATACGGTCAAGCGAGAGGCCAACGGTGTCAACAGACATGAACGTGCATACCTGGAAGACACAGTGCTAGCAAGGAAGACAGAGGCTTGTTCAACATCGTATGGAGGCATTCGAAGCTAAATACCGTGCGCACATGCGCAGTTTCTTATTTTAATCTATTTTATTTGGCCTTTTTGAATTAAAAGCGACGTAATAATGCATTATAGGCTCATGTCAAACTACTGTGTAAAAAAAATAACGAGTAAAGTTGATGGCATCTTCCTAAAGGAGGCGAGTCGGGACTTTGTGGCGCTCGCGCTCCGCCGCTGTGATGAAACGCAGCCGCAGCTTTGACAACTTCTCTCAAAGTATGAAGTTCAACTCACCCGCCTCCTCCAGCACAATGCTACCAAGCAGTATCGTTCCACACCAAAAAGAGGAAAACCGAAGTAGCTCCATTTAGAAACGGACTATACTCTCCACTCTTTCTCATCAATTTGCCGAAGCCTTGACAACGGGTTAAGATCCAGACCCCGCAGACTTTCTTCGGTCCGCCTGTTGCTTCCCCAAACGCCTTCACAGCTCCGGGTAGAAGAGGCAGAGTAAACACACGAGGAAGGACTTGCCCTATATGACTCACAGTATGTGCACTTTTCGTGAAACAGGAAATCTTCAGAGGGGTTGGACAGTCTTTTTTTCTTTTTCTTTTTTCTTCCCCTGCTACTTCTCAGTCATGCTCGTGCGGCTCACGAAGTCTTGAACCGTGTCATTAAGAGGGCTGAAAGACAGCGGAGCAAGACTTGAAATGACATGCTGTCAAAGAGCTAAAATAGCTTCACCTATAGGCTGCAAGCACATGCAAACACCCTGATCTACTTCAGAGCAGTCACACCTTTCAGATCTTATTTGGAGCTGTCAGTGCTCAAAATAGAACTGCCTGGTTCTGCTCACATTTCATCTTAATTTTCACACACTAAACTAGTGTAGGTGTCCATTCCAAGTCACTAAATTACATTCCTCTACTAAATGGGTTTTTTTTTTCTGCAGAGGTTCCAGGCTCTCAGTTAATCAAGGGTGACATAAGAAGTGGCGAGAGTCCCTCCATATCTCATAGTGGTGGTTTTTTATTGAAGACGCGCAGAGGTCCACTCTGTCCAGTCCACTATAACACCCATAAATTACCTGTTATTGCTGGGGCTTTGCAGACATGTGTTTTTGCTCTGCATACTTGAGCTGTGATGTCAGGTTTCAGTCCTGACCCTGTGACTCCGGAGCTTATAACTCTCCACCACACAGGATGTCTACTCCTTCTCACACCACCGGCTCACTGAGCTTTATCAACACACGCTCTTGTGTTGCCTTTGGAGAGCCTGTTTTAACGTATGTGTAGTAGGGTAGGGTAGGAAAAGAGAGATCTGAGAATTATCACATTTTTGAGGTTGTCATTGGCACATTATAAACAGGAACTGATAATAATTAATTTGGCATACTTTAACTGGTGCCAAGTGGTCAAAATGTAAAGAAATATAGGCTAAAAAACTGGGTTCAGTTGTCTCAATTTTGTCTGACGGGGGTCAAAAAAACTCCTGGTGTATATGTTTGGGAGAGATTTTGTTGAGCTCTCTTCACTACCCTATTTTCCTTTTGGCTCTGGGTGTGTTGGGTGTGTGTGTGCGTGTGCGTGTGTGTGCGTGTTTGTTCAAGCCTGTGTGCCAGGAAGCCGATCGGCACTGCGACATGGGGTCCAAGCCACAAGGTGGAGATCCGACAGCGCTGTGAGCCCAAAACGGCCGTTCCCCGCTGACCTCAGCACATGTGGGCTCCCAGAGGGTCACAACATCCTGCTCACTGACCACAACACCCAAACAAACTCCTTTATAGCTTGACTTCATCTGCTTCATTTCAACAGGAAACACACACACTGCTGTGTGCCCAGAAAGGCTTATTTAAACATGATCTTTTCAGTGTTACTTCATGTGCCTCTTTCACTGTTACTTTTAGCTTCCCCCTGTGCACAAGTTTCTCACTGTTCCCCTGCCTTTGAACAATTTATTCTCCACCTAATCGCACAAACACAGATAAACAAGCGGCAGGCAAACATCCTGAGTGGTATTATACTCAATAGCAGGTGCTTGGCGTTCTTGTACGCTGCTTTGGTCGAGTGGAAAGGTAAACAGAGCATCCTGATGACAAATCTCTGGACGCATGCCTTGAGATAACACCGATGGCAAACAAGCGCCGCGTTGCAGCACATTATAAAGGCGTGCAGAGGTGTCGGCCTCTTTGCACCTTTCTCTGCGTCTCTGTGGGGAATAAAAGTGGTCACACAAGTGCGGCGTCTCTCCCACACACAGGATGCATAATATATTGTATGCACATTTCTTAGAAGATCTCTCCCCTGCACTGAGTGCCAACTGGAGGCACGCCACAAAAAGAGAGCGCTCACAGGAATATTGAATCATCACTCAGTACTAAGCTGAGGCACGGCAAGGATTGCAAAGTAAGAAAGATGCTGAATTGCTGTTAGAAACTGTGAATTCATGCCACTTACTATAAGAACGGTGTTTGACAGTTCTGCAGAAGTTCAGCTCTGAATTAAATTTCTTCGCACAGTAGGTTGACGGGATTTGTTTTAAACCTTTTGGGCGTGTTCCTAAAGATTTTAGATTTTGTTTAGTTTGAAGTTGCATGGAGATTACAGTCTTTCTACTGTATGAGATTTTGTTTTTTCAGTTCATGCGCACCATGTTCTTGGTACCTACAATTACACATACAAGGGACGCCTCTGTTGCCTTTTAATAATGCAGTTTTTCCGCCAGGTATAATGGGTCTTTAATCTGTCTGCCCACTGGGAGTGAGAAGCCTGCCACTCTAGGTCACCTTGAAGGCAACTGATATATAAAAATACCGTGTACCCTTTTAGGTGTCTTATCTGAACAGATCCACTCTCAACTCAGGAGAGAAGGTTTAATCATTGATTTGCTGATGATGTTGTCGGTCCAGTGGATATAAAAGCAAGCAAGCTGCTGGATCACTGCACCCACTGCCAGCTGTGCCGTCTGTCTTTGTAAACCACTTTCAATCAAGGCATTGTTACAGGTTAAAATGCACAAACACAGCTCATGCCAAAGGAAAAACATCTTTAGACACAGCTCTTAAGTCCCAGAAGCTCGGGCATGTGCAGCAGCAGTGAGAAATGTAATACAACTTGCAAATTGCTTTGGAGAATAGTGGCACAAAACAATCAGGTAATTTTAAATCACTGCCTTCCTCACTTACATTGCTCACGATTACGGGCACTGCCTGCACAACTGGAATAAGAAACGTTTTTTTCAGATGGTAGAGGCTTTTTATTCTCACTTTCGGTGCTTCTTTTGGATGTCAATCTGTCAGGTGAATGTGCCTCAGGATATGCCTCTTCAATCCTTTAATCAGATACCACTCTCACCCCATAGAGTTCACACCATCCTTCACAGTATTACAGTAACGCTGGACAAGCTACAGTATAGTGCAGCTTTCAAGTGTCTTCTAAGGATTTAAGATGAATGCACATCCATTATAAAATGATGGGGTGTTGTAGGCAGAAGATGAAAGGTGGACTAAAGATAGAAAGAGAAGGTAAAGAGAGAAAGGTAAATCTTTCTGTTTACAAGAAACCAAGATGAGCACAGATCTATCTATCTTTCTATCCATCTATCCATCTGTTACTGTTTCTGTTTAGATCTAAACTTAAAGAACTAGCTAGCAGCCCTGTTAGGCTGCACTTGGTGGTGCTTTGAGCTAAGAAATGCTTACCATCAGCATGCTAACATGATCACAACAACAATGCTAACATGCCGGATGTTTCTCTAAGTACTCTATCTTAAGTTAGCCTGTTAGCATGCTAACATAAGGTCAGCTGAAGCTGATGGGCCAAGTGTTGTATAAAATGTCATGTTAATCCAATCTGTGGGATAATTGTTGAAATATTTCAGTTTGGACCAAAGTAGTGGAGGAATAGGACTTCATATAGCATGCATACAAACACACTTGAATCATTTTCAGTCCACAGACACAGGCAAGAATCCAGGTCATGTATGGTAAAGATCGTATCACACATCCGCTTGCTTTCAATTTCATTGCACACACTTTGCCACAAATTCTGTCAAAGTGCAAAGTACTGTGGAAATCTGACTGAACACAGCTTGGACGAGGGTTTGTGTGCACACTCACACACAAACACACCTGACAGCGTTTTTAGTGGTACAGACACACTCCCAAACACAATGAGTTGGCACAGTTTTCTTGGTGCCATTGGTAAACCTAAGGAAGTTGCAATGGCCCATTTTGACAACAACAGCCTCTCTCTGTCTTCTGCAGCTACCGCTGTGAAGGTTCTTTGTCCCCCAGCATTAGTTAGACGCTGTGAAGGAAGGGAAAGTTTACCTTAAAAGCTCCAAAGGTTACAACCTGGTTTCGAGACACTTTTAGGGCCATTGTTCTCTGGCAGAACTTCGATACTTGTCCAAAACTGTGCCAGAGTTTGTTTTAGAAAGAGAACACATTGCAGGGGGAAGCAAACATGTGAGCAAATCCTGCAGCGTGTGACTCCCATCTCTGTGTGACAGGAAACATCCTGTTTCTTGGTGTGGTTTATGTGTGGAGATGAAGTGACAGATGTACAGTCAGAGAATGTACAGTGAGATACTCTTATCTTATATTTACATCTTATATGTCTTATATATTAGACACATTGTGTTTTTACAAGCCTTGCATCTTGACCATACTGCATAAAAGCAAAACCCAGACTATTAAAAAAAATGTATTTTTCAGGAATTCTGTGGAGCTGATGATGAAAATATTTAAGGCAGTGCTAATTATTGGCATTCATTGTGAACCTGAAAGCAAGCCGTCATGTTAAATTTAAAGGATCACAAAGCAGCAAAAAGAGGAAAGGAAACAAAAACAGAAACAAAATCTTCCTTCCTCTCCTGATAATATTTGAAAACCATCTCTTTCCTTAGAGCATAATGCCGCACAACAACCATTTCAGTGGCCGTTACCACAGATGCATCCAAAGTATCAAATTGCTCTGAGAGGGATCATGGTGAAGTTGGCCATGCCATTCACCAAACCTAGATTACAGGGGACAGGCCAAAAGGGGGAAGATTGAGTTGCCCTGCCTCCAATAAAATGTTTCAATATGTGTCCCTAATGTGGCCGAGGATTCAGTTACACAGAAATACAATCAAAGTGTCTTGTGTTGTGAGGGAGCAAATACAGTACATCAAAAAATGACGTGCATACTAAAAAGGAAACATATGCGATGCATCCACAAAGGATCTGAATACTTCACCGTCACACTCTATAATATGCCTTTTTTTTAATGGAAGACATTTTGACAGTTACAGTAGGAAAAGCACAGGTGTACATAACACAACGATGGCTGAATTCTTTGAGCATCCTCACTTTCAGGCTGCTGGTATTGCGCATGCTGGTTCACTGTCACGGCTTTCTGGGACACTTGAATAGAAGAGAGACATCGTTAACGGTATTTGTAACACCTGTGTTTATCCTGACAGGTCAAAATGTCTGCTGTGAAAAAGGCCCAGTTTGTCTGCATTAGTGGTTTAAATGTAAGATCGCATGTTGCTATAAGATAACATGTTTGTGCATGCAAAATCTGTACTTTTGAAGTGTTTTTAACTGTCTAATAGTGTTATGCCTATCTGTGGCTTCTACTTATGAAACGCAAGGGCTGCCAATATCAAGCTTTAGAAGTGAAAATGTTAGCGGTTCACTGAAGGTTGTAATACACAAACAGCACCCACTGGTTTACAGTTGGCTCATTGTGAGATGCAGCTCTGAGATGGAGGGGATGGGCGTATGCAAAGAAAACCCCGTTCCTAATGACATGCAACAGGCCGCACTCCAAATACGCTCAGTGAGCGAGCCCAGTGATCATGGCTTCCCAGAAACCCACATCTGATAAACATTCGACATCAGAATGTTTGAAGGGCAAGTCCTCCCTGGTCTCAGCAGCCACACGCGTATTCACCAACATCTGCAGATTCCCCCTGATGAGACCAAAGATTCCTCTGTGCACTTCCCATGGGAAAGGCTGCGCCGAGATCGGGATGAAACAACATTCCAGCCAAACAAGGTTTCCGCAGTTAAAATGGCAGCAGACAATATATTTATGTCACACAAAGTACCCTCTCTACACAGAGGGGCCCAGATGAAGTCGCAGGGGCTCTTGAAAGATTGGTAAACAAAGCAGAAGGCACTTAATTGGATATTAAAACAACATTTAAAATATATCATAGGCAAAGTTAGAGTAATAAATTCATATGCATCTTTAAAATCAAATATTGTCCAAGTCAAAGTTCACCCTCTGAAAACACAAACATGCTTGTCAAGTACGTATTTAGGATATAACAAATTAATGCACTGGTAAAGACCCTTGGCATTAAATGTCATTTTAAATATTTTATAAATATATTTTTTCCTCTTTATCGTAACCTGATGATTACAGCTGTGTCTGAATGATTATAGATTTAAACAAAGTTTTAATGTCAGATGCAATTTGAATAGTTTTTGCAGTGATGAAATGGAAATCTTAAGGATGTTCACTTGATAAAATATCAGCAGAAATGATTGCCCCCTTCTAAAATATTCATATAACTCATCCAGTAGCTAATGACTGAGGCAGCCTGCAGCCTTACTGATCTCAAGTATTATTTTCAAACTCAGCGGTGGGTTTGAGTCCACTTCGGGGCTTAGACCCCTCCCAGCATTTGTTGTCACTCCATTTCATATTATTACACAAAAACACCTGTAAAATAACCCATTATCCCAGTAAAGATCAGATGACTTGCTAATGAACTGCTAACCACTAGTCAGCATCACGCAGCTATCTTTGTTCTCAGGCAAACAGATGCATGAACTACTAGCTGAAAACACATTACAGCCCCCCCCCCACCACCTATTACACTTCCTCTGACTGGACTGCTGAGGGCCAGTGGGGACATGTTGGGCGTGCCAGCACAGGAAGCAGCACTCATCCTGTGCCACCTTCTGCTCTTGTTGCAGGCAGGAAATACCACCATGACCCAACACTGATAAAGGCAACGAGCTGAACCATGGCCACGTGGTAAACAATGCCGGACATATACTCTGTGTTCATGTGTGTTTGGGAGAGAGAAGGAGAAAGACAGATTGATAGAGATGGGAAAATAAAGAGAAACAGATTTGTTTATAAAAAAGAAACTAGATCCAATTCTGATTATATGAATTGGCTCAATCGTCATAGAGTGAAAATATGAATGCATATAATGAGCACTGGATTTAATAGATACAGATAGGAGTATAGCAGTTATTGGCAAATACATTAATATACACTTAAACATGTTCTTATATCAGCTTAAACAGTATTGTGTGTTTTAAAGCATTTATTCATTTTTTGTATATAGTGACATTTTGCAATATTACTGAAATCCTTTATATTCCATATGCTTAAACACTTGTAATATCACTAACAAGTGCTCAGCCAACATGTTCATTCTCTTGGCCCGGTGAGAAATATGTCAGACATTTTAAGATGCACTTGAAATGCATTGCTGTGATGTCAATAGTCCAAATGGATTTAATTTAACGCCTCATTCCGTCAGCTTTTGCTCGACCGAAGCAGTCATTCTCCCTCGACCGTTTGTAAATTTACCGTGACTGTGAACATGCATTTATTTTCAGCCACTCCACGGAAATTGAGGTGAAGCTCAGCTCTTGTGGATGACTTTGATCAAGGAAAACCTGCTTGCAATTTCTTCCTTTTAAACAAACTGTGCATGACATGGAGTGAGATTGAATCTTTGTATGTTCTCTCATTGCTTGAGCACCAGCACAGCACGCAAATGACAAGAAAACTAGAGCCCTCTTCTAATAGAGCCATTGTGGGTTTCATTAAGTACATCCACTGCATTATAGTTGCATGTAGTGCAGCTAATGAGGCCCAGAACAAGCTGCTGATGGAACATCATAAAATATTTTCCACTGCTCACTCAAGCTGGGCAGATTAACAGATGCCAAGGCTGCTGATGTATGTCTCTGTGGAATACAGTGCTTCTAGATAAACAAAGATTTTTCCATTTGGACAAAGGCATAAATTTCACATTTACTCATCAGATCTAATGAAGCTCACTCTGGCTGTTGGAGCCAGCCACCTCTTTTTTCCTTGCCAGATCCCAGTGTGCTAATCCAAACAGAGTGACTGCCAGCTTTCTCGCGGTGAGGTATTTCCTTGCAGAGCACTCCCACCACCTCCCCTGACACCGGGATGATTTAGATATTTCAGGAAGTCAGACTTTAGCGCTTAGATGCGCTCTGGTGCAGTTGCGAGACACTGGAGTTTTTATTCATTCATTAATTTTTTTGGCTGGAATTTCATCACAATCCAATCTGAAATATGATGTTTCTCAGATGAACGGGACTCTCCCTGAAAATCTGGCCAAGTGATTAAGTCCTTCCAACCAAAATCTCATACGCCTAAAACAACATTAAGTAATAGTTTCTTGGTTTCATGTGTTTACATTGCTGCAGCGATTTAAAAAGCAGAGCAAAAACAGATATATATAACACACACATATATATATATAAAATATATAACAAAAAAAATATATAGAGGTCAAACAGAACCAAATTTACCTTACCTTTGACTGTCTTTAGAATCCCATCTTTTCCCTGTTTAGTTTTACATCGCATCAGTAAATGAGGAATACAGAGGAGAGAAAGACAGTGTTTACCACATTGTAACAAATGGGTCTTACAGCATAATCAGCTGCTGCGTGCACAATACCAACACTGTCAGTGATGTGTTGGCCTTTGTTGACGCGGGTAACAAGATGTTTTCTGTCCCTCGTCTTTCAAAGTTCAGATCTCGAAGAGCTTTAAATGTTTCAGATGGGTGTTGAAATTTCGCGTGAAAGGCTATTCATAACGGTCTTTTTAACTGCAAGATTAGGAAATCCATAGTTGGGGGATGAGGAATTCAAAGCTACCAATATCTTTCATAGAATTTGCAAGATTTAAATGTCTCTTTCAGGCGGCAGAGCAGACCAGCCCTCAGCCATAATAGATTAGCAAAGGAAGGTTTCTTTAAATGTGCTTTCACTGTGCTAAGATTAAATTCTGAGTGGGAGCAGTCCACAGTGATCCATTCAGGACTATATATTCTGGCATAATGTGTTCTACATAAAAGCCCATTTTCTCCACAGCAGCCCATTTTCATGCATGCTGGCCTTGTCCTTAAAGTGCAGAGGAAATGGACCACACTGCGTCTATTTCCAGGACGGCCTCCACGGGCCAGCCTCATTAAAATGCACTGCCGTTATGGCTCAGTTTATACCTCAAGTTGCTGCCTAAGCTCTTTGTTTTAAGTGCAGCTGCTAGGTGAGGTGAATTGGCAGTAACTTCAGCACATTGTTCGAGGCACATGAGGTGAAACCGTATCCAATCTGATAAGAGTGACAGAAAAGACTGTGCCATGTGTGTGTGTTGGTCAGTCTGTTTGGGATTTTTTAGACTATCTAACCACCAGCCAGACTACAGCAACAACGATAGCCGTGGATGTGTGTTGCGGGACTGTTGCATTGTACTCACAGGAAAACCGCTGGCCGTTGCCGTTGAGAGGAAAGAGTGTGGTCACCTGAAATCAACCACTACATTACTGTTTACTTTCAAGGCCCAGATTTTTCAAGTGGGCCTATTGTGTCTGAGACAATTTTTGGTGCGCTGGAAAAGGAAAGTGTGGCGACAAAGTATGCAAAATACTTTTGCATGTCTATAAATTATAATCTCCTTTATTTGGACCCAATCAGTTACACTTAAAGGGACACTGTCCTGACTTCCAGCTTTGGTTATAAGACTACGTACTGCCCTACAAGAGCAAACTGAAGAGTTTTGTTGTTTATTTGTTATGTGGGTCAAAAAGTCAGGGCCAGCACTTCTAAACTAAATGTCTACAGATAAATGTCATTAAATGATAAACCTGCTTCAACAATGCAGAGGCCTCACCTTCTAAGCCACATTCTGAGATTCACTGCTCAAATAGTGGGTGATATTTCAGATGACATTTAGTACTGTCAGATACACAGAAAATAAGATACGGAGTGGTGCATTTTGTCAGGTAGTGGACTGTGAAGGCATCAGTAAACAAGTGTGTGTCGGATAGACGGATATTGTCTGAAACCTCCGCCACACACAGCTTTTGGTTGGAATTGGGAGAGTGTTAAGAGATAATGACTGGGAAGTGGCTTGTGTGTGTGTGTGTGTGTGTGTTTAAGAAAACACCAATGACTAAAGGAAAGAATATAAAGGCGGGCAGTGAAATGTTTGGGGCTTAAATGGAGTTGGCATTCATGGATATCTCTGCAGTCAGTCCAAGCAATGTTCAACAAAAGAGTTGTTCAAAACAAAACAAATCTGGGGGTAAAAAAGACAAGTAGGCAATAAAGGTGTAGGAAATAAAGGAAGAAAATTCTCTCTCAAACTCTCTTTTTGCAATCTTTGCTCAACTACTACTGCCATGTTTCCAGGGTACAATCGAGGGAGTGCCTTTGAGGAGAGACGGTTTAAAGCTCTGTCTGTACAGTAAATATGAAGCTAAAGTGCCCAGCCAGGAAATAATCTGACACATAACTCCCTTAAAACCAGACCTGGTTGGTTTTACACCTCTATTTTTATATTTTTAAGATATAGCGTGTTCATTAGTGAGCTTTAGAGGTGTGTGCAGATGGATTTTCGAACAGAGCCAGGCTACCTGTTCCCACCTCTTTATGTTAAGCTAAGCTAACCAGCTGCTGGCTGTAGCTTCAGCCGGCCATGGACAGACATGAGCCTGGTATCAATCTTCTCATCTAACTCTCAGCAAGAGAGAAAATAACTAAACTATTCCTTAAAGATGAAGCATTGCAACAACTAATTTGATTTCAAAGCATACATCAGCCTTTACTCAATAAACTGCAACTTATTATGAGAAACGTCCTCATTTTCAGGCTCTCCTTGTCATTTTCCTGTCTTCCCATCAGCAGAGTCACATGAAGCCTCCAGAGTCACTGTATTTATTTGAACTTATTTTAAATAGCATTGCTCAAGCTCATCTTTCATCTAATGAGGCCCCTAACTCCAGATGTTCTGACTAAAGCAGCTGCCAGCTGTATCCATCAGACATACTGTACGTAACCACCGCCACCACTCTTTACTCTTTCTATGTGTCGCTTTCAATTCCTCTTGAAATCCATCTCTACTTTCATGGAAAAGCAGTAAGGAATGCTGGCCCTCTTATACAGTATCATTAGCCACAGCAGAGCCCTTTGCCTGCTCGCTGCCAGCTCCAGCCTGCACGTCTTAATCTTCACCACTGTGTACACTTGTTGTCCAGCTGGTGCTATGGCAACGGGGCTGTGTTCTGCTGGACCATTGCAATGATATTTGGCATTAGAGACACACACGCACGCGCGCGCGCACGCACGCACGCACACACACACGCACGCACGCACGCACACACACACACACACACACACACACACACACACACACACACACACACACACACACACACACACACACACACACACAC
>JAVQJD010010061.1:0-26477 GCA_036023655.1 Nannoperca australis | reverse complement strand
TTGACAGAAATTATCTAAGTGCAAAAGAGTAAACATGATCAGACATTCATGTACAGTTATTAAAGCAAAGCATATTAAATCATAAGAAATGTAATAGAGAGAAATTTTGCCACCACAGTAATGACAGTCTACACAAATCTGAAAAAGAAGGCATGGAGGAGGAAAAATAAGTCAATATTAAAGATAAACTGGATGACTAGCATTATCCAAAGAATGGAGTAAACACTGCAACAACGGGTTGCACTTTTTTTGTTTTTCTATTTTTGTGTATTTTATCACTGAACAAGTCTGAAAATGAAGTGTTCAGTTTTACAATTATAATATTTTAAGAGGTTCCCAACATATTTTGTAATGTAATGTCAGTGGCGGGCCGTGCATTTCACACCCAGGCCTTCAGTGATGTCCTACTTAGTCCGACTTCAATAAATACCTCTCATAATACCATCATTTATGACACCACGTGACCACGGCTGGAGAAATAGTATACAGAAACACACTTACGCACTACTGGGGATTGCATCACCTCAACTGTGTACAAAACGGGCTATTTTCCAGCACATTTAAAAATCAATAAACTCGCATCAGCAATAGAGACGTAGAGATATGCCGTTAAGCGGCGGTAAGTGAGTATCCAATCACAGGACGCGTACATGTCACTCTCAACGTGAGGCCTTCTAGAAGGCCTACTGACAACAACTCGTGATCTGATTGGCTATCGCAACTGTCTATCAACTGTATGTACCCATTCACTTACATTGCACAGACGCCAGCATTGTTGATTCTGAAGGCCTCAGGCAGATTTTATACAGCCTGGCAACACAACTTAGCTGAATTCTGATTGGATAAAAACTCTAACCTAAAATCAACACGAACATGAAGAGAATATGAAGAATAGTTTTATATATTTAGGGAAAGTAAATTCAAAATGAAATTAACTTTTATCAAATTATGATCATGATTTATGTTAGGCCAGCAGAGAAGGCCTTGCTGGCCCTGACGGCCCACCACTGCCAGGATTACACCAGCAGCCTGTGGATAAATGTGGTCATTGATCATATCACCCAGCTTGAATCTAATTGACACTAATGCCAACAATCAGTTACTTAAAGGGCTGGAGAGACTGTGATAGCTCAGAGGTGTTGGAGCCTTTTCCACCAAAGGCTCAGTGGTATTGTACATTTTAAATAACAGCCATATGTTGGACCAGCATCAACCTGCCAAAAAGAGTTCACTATCTATTTTTGTGTAGGAGGAGCGTTGAAGCTGTGTGTGTGTTAAACAGTTAGTTACTGCATAATCTGGTCACAGAAATATAATACCTCCAAAATGTATATCTGGATAGAATGAAGGATTTAATTAGTGCATATAAAGTAGCTTCCTCGACTTCTACTTGTCAAAATGGTTTATGCAGAGCTGACACAGAGCACCACTATTATATTTTCATCTGCTTATGACCAATTATTGACTGTAATTGGTCACAAGCAGCACTGGCATCCTGTAGCCTGGAGGCAGAATGGCCTCACATTCATTGTGCTGTGCCTTCGAAGTCTCACTGTAGCTATAACAGGAAATTCCAGAGCCCATACTCCACTGCTCACCCTTTGGCATCAGGTCCACTGGCCCTCTGGCAATATATCTGTCTGCAGCCTATTAGCAATTCACTTCTCCAGGGTGCACTGCAGAGCGACAAGATTATATGTATTATGGCTGGACCACAGAAAGACAGGAACAGACAGGGAGGCTCATATTTACAGCGCAGAAGAGACAAGACTTACCTTGGATGTCTATTGAATTTGGCTTCGTCGTGTTCCGGTTGCACCATTGCTCCGTTACATCTTGGTCGCGGTTTAAATGTCCAGCATTTCACAAGTTAAGTATCTTCAAGCAGCAGCCACATTAACGATACAATATTGTGTTACTTTCCCCATTTCTTGTTTTACATACTCTGCTCAACATGCCGCCTGCATATACTGAATAGTTTATTTTGGAAAAATTGGAACCTTCCTTTTCTTATTTACAGACTTCAGAGAAGTAGGCTAACATAAACATGTAAAGACAAAGTCAGTAACAAATTAATTGCATTGTTACATTTAAATTTCATGTCAAATTTCAATAATAATATAGGCATTTCTAATAATAGACACTGGGTAGAACGGCAGCTGGTCGTCTCAAACAATCATCAGAATGTGACGCAGCCACAGAAATATTAATGAAACGTTAAATTTTTAAACTTATGCGTTTAAGTCTGCTCTTAAACACAGACTTTGCTGCTGTAGTGAACATTTCAGTGCCATTAAAACAAAGGATAAAAAAGAAGTCCTTGTCAGACAGCAGCTAATGGGTTATTTCAGAGGTCAGGGCATGTTTTTTTTTTACTAGGGGAAAGCGTGTCTGCAGACAAAACTGGGGATTTGAACTAGACTGATGGACAGAAGCTGCATCAAACATGCCTTTAAAAGTTAAACAGAAGAAAGCACCAAAGGAAAATCGGATACAAACGCAACAGGTTTACTTGAAGGTGAGCAGCCAAGTCAAGGATTTAAACTGCGACTTTCTGTTATTTTAGTAAAATGGCTGATTCAACTTCCAATTAGTGGAAGGTCACTATGCAGATGTGCAAGATCCTCTGGCTAAATGTCAGACTTTCTTTTCTTTAAAGAGCCTGAAATACCCGAATGAGTGAACGTATCTAAGCACTAATCTTAGATTTTGATGTTTGTCTGTTGTCTGTTGTCTGTGTTTGTGTGAAATCTGTCAGACTTCAAGACAGTGAATCTGTCCACAGTGCAACAATGAAGCTAAATCTGCTCTCTCTCTCTGTCTGATCAGCTTTTTAACAAATCATCTGTGTTGCATTCATATAATACAGCAATATTTCTTGCACATTAATTCTGTTCTTTTCCCTTTATCCCCAAACAGGCTTTGTCTGCTTTTTTTTTTATCCCTCTATCATTCCTGTCCTCTGTTATCCCACACTCCAGTGCCACTCAATGGCCAAACAGAGTCACGCCTGGGGGAGTGTTTCATTCTGAAATTGTCTTGTTTTATATTTTGCTCTTTTCCTTCTCCCTCAAGTGCACAAGAGGAATATCTTTATTATTGTATCAAACCTAAATCAAATTTTTACAGAAATGTTATTCATTGAGACAAAGTCTCTCTTCCCCTTAAACATAATTTGATAGCAAACAATTAAAGGCGATTAAAGAACCATTCAGTGCAGGCAATTAATGTCCTTTCAACAACATGCTACACAAACAGCAATAGCCAGCTTGGATATCACAGAGGATAATCTTCCTGTTTGACTCAAAAAGAGAAAGAATTTGTGTTTGTGCCATTAATTCAGAAGAACAAAGTGAAAGACAACAAGACAGAGGAGGTGTGAACATGCTAAAAGTGGACAGCCATGCTAGCAGCTCTGTGAGGCTGTACACGCTCACAGTGACAGTGTTTTTTACCATCTTAGTTTAGCATGTGAGTAAGCTAACATTTCTATTGTATTGAACATTTTGACCCGATGGTGGCGCTCGATGAAAAGTGAAGTGATCAGGAACGTTATTGCGATTTATCCTGATTGCCAAATTTTGTGGCAATTCATTCAGCTGTTGAGGTATTTTATTAAACATCCAAAGAAATGTCAGTATGTGTGTGTTCACTGGGGACCATAAATGTCTATAGAAAGTTTCATCTTATTCTTTTCAAAAGTTGTTGAGATATTTTAGGATCAACAAACCAACATTTCCATCCCTAGAGCCACACCGCCACCAGGACAAAAAATATACCATGTGAGATGCCATCAGGGAAGTGGTTCATTAGTCACTGCGTTTCATCCAGGCGATGACACGTGATAAAATGCATACACTCTATTCTGCCACCTCTCCCATTAATTTCTGCTCACAGACATCTACAGGGTGTTTTTTCTGTGGATCGGGAACATGAGAAGGTGTCGTGACTGAATATCTGGCAACACAACATCACTGTCATCATGTAAACATTGTCTAATCAGTCAGATCTGGTCAGACTTCATTTCTTCAACAACGCTGCACCAGCTGTGCTTAAAACCCATCCCGTTCGTCCTCTAATGGACATTAGCATCTACACACGATGCTTTGATCTGCATACTAATCATGATTAAGTGACGATTAACTGGCTTTGAAATCATCTTTAGCCCTTTTACAGTGTGAAGGCGTATGTGTGTGGGTTTATAGTGGAAATAAATGAACAATGGTTCAAAGTCAAAGCGTCTTTGATATATTTTGGCTAGGACTCCATCCAGCTGTGTCTCTCAAATTAATCTCCTTATTAAGCTCTTCATACTTCAGAAAACTTGATGTCTAGTTCATAGTTTTAATTATTCCTTTTCTACTTTTACTTTCCTTGTGATTTTTTTTTTCATTTTGTCTCTATACCGGCTTCATTGTGTTCTCAATATATATAATAACACATCGAAATACCAAGAGACGGCTGTGCTGCATTTCAAAATAAATGTTTGGTTCTGTTATACTGCTTGTATGCGAATACTACGCAATCAAATTGGGTGTAAAGAAATGTATCGGCTTCATCACCTGTACAACACTGTAACAATAATTACCTTTGCAACATGTAACTGACACAAACAATAATGTGACATTTATTCAGTACAGGGTATGGACATGATAACAGCCCAGACATAGAAATCGCCTACACACATACCAAACCACACAAAGAAAATACAGAACTGTAAGCAGTTGCACCTGCACATATTTAAACTGACTGGTATTTGTAAAATGATGTATTATATTTGAATGTCCACTAGAAGATAGTTTCTATGTCTGGGTCCAGTCTTGTTTTTGCCATGTGGGGATATTCCCTCTATTCTGTCCTTGAGCAAAATAAGACAGACACAAACAAGGCAATGGGGAAAACCATGTGAAGAACACGTCAAGCAAATAAAGGCACTGACATAAATTTAAGAAGAGAAAAGAACAGCCAAGAAAGTTTCAGGAACAGAGAATATTTATTATTACACATAAACATATTCTGTTATTTAGGAACAACTATGGCTGCCACCCACACACTGTGCCCTGCAGTTACAGTTATTATTACTAAACCTACAATCACAAGTAATGAGCCGTCTCTCAAAGACCTCCTCTTTGTGTAATCTGACCTCTGTAGTCCTCACAAAGAGGCTGACTAACAGACTCAGGGAAAGAAAGAGAAATGAGGGAGGATGAGGGGTGAAACGACACCAGTGTATCTTCCCACACCCCAACCTGTGCCACTCTGCTCTCTCCCTTTTCTCTTTGCAACATTGAATCAATTATGTAATTAAGTGGGAGTGTTCGTTTCTAGATGCGGCTGATGCTGAGCCTCAAGTGTCACTGTGCAGCAACGCCTCATGCAAACAAAGAGTTGGCCTGTTTTTCTTATAGTGTGTCATTATGGCCATCATGCTTTTTTTTTCTTCTCAAGTACAACGCCATTATCAATTATCTTATATCCATAATGCTTTGTATCTGTGTACTATTGTCTTTGAATGTGTTTAAGTGTAGACAGAAAGTTTTTTGTTACTTGCTTTGCTGCACCTCAGCGGGTGTGTTTATGTAATTAAATGTGCTAGGTTTGATTTTGAATTAATCAGATTCCCTCTTAGGTCTGACATTTACCTAACAGATTACTTGTGTTATAACTCTATCTTCTCAAAAGTATCACTCGTTGACGCTTTGAGCCATGCAATTGTTAAGTCTCATATAATTTGACTGAGCTGTAATTAACACAACAATAGTGGAGGAGGACCCTGTAGTCACAAACTCAGAGCGCTGTACATTTCAACTCAGTTCATAATCACCAACTTTACCTGGATTTCATACAGCAGGTTTGGCATTTATGTGTAAGTTTCACTGATAGCAAGAAAATACTTGATCTGGCAGAGGGAACTCAATTTCAGTTGTGCCGGACCAGTAAAACCACTGCATAATAACCTTCAAATAATAACACCTCCAAATTGTTCCCTTTCTTTATGTAAATAAGCACATTCTGAAAACGTTTGCAATCAAAGAACCAACCATTTACAAAATGAAAAATGAAAAGCCTGAGAGGTCTTAGGAAAACTAAGTGCAATTTCTAAACTATGTCTCAGTTTTTCCTCATGCCACAAGTCTACTTTCATTACATGTGCATCACAATTTGCAAAACGCAAGTGAGAGGGAGAGACACACTTTCATGTGCAAGTTTTCATGGATATCCTGTGCAACAAGATCCAACACCTCAGCACACACAGTGCTAAATGCCCTTCTGCTCTGCTGAGTCCAAGATGAACAGGAGGGAAGAAGAGAGGGGGTAATCATGCCCTGTGTAACTGTTTTATTTACCGGTGCTGTATGAATGTCTAATCAGTCGTGATAATGATTGTAGCTCAGTTGGGGAGTTTGATATTTGTATGACATCCTATCTAGGGTGTGAATGTTGTTTTTCAGAAGCTTTACAGACGGGAAAGAGGTTGTGGAATCTCCACCTGTTCACTTGAGGAGTTGATATTTAAGACTTATGTCTTAAATAAGTGCTGATCCAGGCAGCAGTAAGAGCACTTAGCCAGGAGCCTGCTGTTAGATGTTAAAATGCAATTACACCCACTCTTATAAAGACCTCAATGGACCAATCAGGACTCTCCACTCCAGCTGACCCTGGACTTTCCTCGTAGGATGAAGCTGATTTTTTCTTACAACCTGTTGCTGAATGTGACATGGCACTTTTTTGAAAGTGTGTATGATGTGTCCTTCAGTTTCTCTTTTCCTCTCTCTCTCTCTTGGGTTGCAACTCTCGATTCTAAGGTGAAACACCTACAAAACATCTGTTGCACATTCCAGTGTAAATATAGACAAAAATAAAAAAGGAATGCTTTCAGTGGACCCTCAAATTACTTTTTATCATTTAAACCATGACTGGCATGGTGTTTGTTTGTCATGGAGACACAGGTGTAAATCATATGAAATTCATGATGGTTGAACTTAGCTGCTTCAGTTTCAGGGTCCTGGTATTGTGGATGCAGGCTGTTTAATTTAACTAATTAAAATTAGTGATTCAATTCAAGTCAGTTCAGTTTTATTTATACAGCACAATATCATAACAAAGTTATCTCAGGGCACTTTTTTTTAGGTCTAGACCGACTCTATATTTAGTCCCCACCATGAGCAAGCACTAGGCGACAGTGGCAGCGGCTGTTGAGCAGCAGGAACAACCATAGAACCAGACTCCCGAGCTCCGGAGGCAGAAATACCTGCAGAAAGCAGCAGCAGGAGCATATCAAATGGGATGAGAAGTACATTACATTTACATTACATTTACGTTACATTTACATTACATTTAGGCATTTACCAGACGCTTTTATCCAAAGCAACTTCCAAATAAGAGCTTTACATAAAGTGCATAGGACCATGATCAAAAACTGAAGGTGTCTCATCAAACTTGTAAGGGCTGGTGATGAATCACAAGTGCTATAAGTAAGTACACCGCTGCCAATAGTAGAATCAAAACAAGCATTACATCTAGGAACAGATTATCTTTGTACATTATCAAATACAATACATTCAAAGTAAAATACAATTCTACTATAATATCGTACAATATGCTATACTTTATAGAAACAATGTGTCTTTTAAGTGCTGTTGTATTCCCGGAACAAATGAGTCTTTAGTCTTTTCTTGAAAGTGGCCAGGCAGGTTGATTGTCTGACGGATGTGGGGAGATGGTTCCACCACTGGGGGTTCTCAGAGGCAGACCGTAGTTCTGCAAGTAGAGATGGGAAAGATCCCCCTGTACAAAAATAAAGCACTATATCCATCAAATGTGGGTTTAATTAACTTAACTACCGACGTTGGTGGACGTGTGGATTTGTTTACCTTTGTCAGGCATTTACCGCCAAGTTGTATTAAAAAAGAAAAACCTGGAAGACTAAAAGTGACCCGCTGCAGAACCATGATGGACGAGCTAGCTGAGACAAAGTGAACTTGGGGTATGGCTTTACATGTTACCAATAGCAAGGAACAATGGAGGGAGCTAATTGTGGCCCACAGCAGAGGAAGAAGAATAAGTGACATATTAAGCTTTCAGTTTCCCAGTCACAATTGCTTATGATGGGTATTGATGTAAACTCTACAATTAGAGAACTGATAATTGTGATAACGAGCACAGCGTTAGTGCTCCAGTCTATTGTAATCATGTGTCTGCATCTCATGGCCACACATCAAAAGGTGAGACGTCCGTTTAGAGTATGTTCCTCTGGATCTCACAGCCTCGTCTCTTTTTACTTCCCTCTGGCTCTGACTCTTGTATCCCTGTTATTCTCAGTTCACATTTTTTGCATAGTAATGAAGGTCATGTCTGTTTAACTTTCTTTTCATGCAAACTTAAATTCATCTATCCTTTGTGGCACCTTACCTAAACTAACTTTTCCTTCCCTTCCTCCCTTTAATTTAATTCCCCCTTGTCTCACCTCTTTTATCTCCTTATCTTCTCTGTCCTCTCTCCTTCCTTCCTGTCTTGTTTTATCTATTATATATTTATTGACTCTTCTCGACCATGCTGACTAAAGTGCACGACTACCAGCCAGCAGTACTTTTTTCTTTCTATATACGATACATCCACACATCTTTACACACACACACACACACACACATACATACACGTACAAGATCCTATTAATATGACATTGCTGTCATCACTAAAGAGACTGCAGCTCACCGTGTGTGGCACATTACTCCGCGGCCCTCTCAAATCATCACCTCTCCTCGACTTTCTTCTGTTCATCCTCCAGTTAAGTGGAGCAGCTCCAGATTGAACCCCTCAGCAACTGTCATCTCTCCCTCGCTCTACCTTAAATTTCCTGTTCATGCAGCATTAAAATGGTGTATTACAACCACATTAAGCCACAAAGAAAGATCCACTGCTACTACAGAAAACAGCATGTAATTTGGAGGGGATTGGGTGACTGGTGGAGTGGTTTATGTTCAAATCCGGCTGTATATATGTTGTTATTGTATCTTGAGCTCTCCTCTCCTAGTCTATCACTGTACATTCTTCACTAATACTAAATAAAACTCTTTCACGCTGAACCTCTCCATCACTTCTCATTTACTTTCCACCATGACATAATTTTTTTTAGGAACAAGGTTTCATTAAAACCAGAGATGTGCCAGTGACTTGAAGAGGTCATCCATCTCCTGGGTTTCCTCTCATTCTCTCATTCCCCCTCTCTCTCTCGCCCTCTCCCTCTCCCTCTCCTCAGACAGATAATTCAATATGTTCAGAACAGTACAGAGAGCTGTTCCTTTGCATAATTTTATTAAGCAGCATTAGCAGCAGTATCGGAGAGGTGACAGGAAGGAAATGGATTTGAATTAGAACGTGATAAAAGAAGCCATCAGCGGGAGAAAGGTGAGCCGGTGTGTGCAGCATGGTGTCACACTAACAGCACTTGTCCTCGGCCTCTCAAAGGCAGATTTACATAACCTACTTAAGCTCCTATTATTTCTCTTGGGGGGACCTTGTGATTGGATTTTTTTTCCCCAAACCAAACAATTTTTCACCTCATGCTTTTTTTTGAGAGTGGAGTTGCGCTATAGTGCACTCTGAATGATTTGCTTTGTCAAATTGGTTGTTTCTATTGTGTTTCTGTGTGTGCAGGTGTTCAACCTGTTCAAATAAATGTTTAATCTTGACGGATCTGTTACCAATCCAGCAGCAGGGAAATGTAAGGTCCTTTCAGTTTGAACATGAAATGCCATCTCTAATAGGGAAGGACTTGCCCAAGGTGTGGGTGTGGGGATACTCACCTGGCCCCTGCATTCTGCTGAGTATGTAGTTCCCTTAGGATCATTAGATTGTGACCTCCAGTGTGGACTGGAAGGGTTTTCAGCCCATTGTAAAGCAGCAGTGAAGAGCGGGCTGGAAAATGGAGGACTGCTTCCTTTGGTCTGGGGGCTCAATGTTCAATGTTGTTTTTGAATAAGTGTAAGATGGAGCATGAGATAGACAGATGGGCTGCTTGTGAATGTTGTGGTCAATAGACAGCTGAGCCTGAAGGTGAAGTTATTGATTTACTAATTGATCAATGTTTCAACCTTTAGTGACCAATAGATCGAAGGACGAGATCCTTCTTCAAGCAACTGAGTGACCTTTCTCTCAGGGTGACTGGGCTCACCCATGCCTGACGTTCAGACCGCTGAGACAGTGCAAGCGGTTGCTTCGTACACAGGTGAGACCTTCAATTCAGGAAGTCCAGTTTGAGGAACAGATCTGTGAATGTGAAGGCTTATGAGAAGCCAAAACGCTGCACATCAGTTTTTAACACAATGAGGAAATGTATTACGGCGGTAACTATGATATCTTTTGTAGCACTGATCACAAGATGTGACCATTAGCATTCCAAAGTAATTCACCAGCAATGTCCACTTCCATGTTTTTGATTGACCACCATAGCAACTTGTTGAGCTGAATAAAAAAACATTTGCCAGACAACTGTTCCTTTTGTTTTGTTTTTGGCCTCTCCATTGGCACTTCCCGCTGCATTGCCAGACTGTCCATATTCTAATGAATGAGGGGGCCGCGTTTTTTCATGTAGAACTGAAGTCACCGGTTTAGTGATCATGAAAGGAGCACCACCGTCTGAAAGGGTGGTGGCTGGCGGAGTTATACTGTATATGCCACCTAGGACCGCCTTCATTTTCAACAAGAACAGCTGGAGGACGTGAAGGAATGGCTGGAAAGAAGAATGGCTAAGTAAAGCAAGCCAGCTGCTTCGCAGAGACTGAAGCAACTGATATAGTGCAGAGTAGGTCAATCAGAGTTATGATGAGAGTGTTTATTCCCGGCGGGTGTGTTGTTGCTCAAAGCGATAGCACTGATTGTCAAATGATCGCTCCCACAGTATCTACCGCAGCTTACTTTGATGTTTGAGGGCAGTGGTTTTGTGACAGCACATGCTGACTTCACATCTGGGTCCCGTCTCTCGTACCAGAGTAACTGAGTTATGGTCGAGTTTGTTGACAGTTGGAATATGCCCAGGATTGTCTGTTCCCTGAAGCGAGTTTAGGTCTATCTTCTTACCAGAGCAGCAGGTTAAATCTTCAAAGTCACAGCACAGCTATAGTCCTCTTCACATATAGCTGCCATTTTCAATTCACAACAATTATAGATACATGTGTAAAATATTATTGGATCATTAACAGTCGGGGTGGGGGGTGGGGTTCTCGTAAACACCAATTGTCTGCATACGGCATGCCTAGACAATACACTGACATCATGAGAAGGTAGGATTCAGTTTATTATACATTTGTTGAAATATGTAAACTTTTCAAACAGACCCAAATATTGTCACAGTTAATCAAACAACTACTTTATCTGCAATATTCTGCAATAGGTACTGTGTCACGTTATAGATAGCCATTTTACAGATTATTATTTAATGTTGATGAGCTTCAGTTAAACTACTGCAGTATCTTTAGAGCAATTTCACCAGTCGGTTAGTTTGATAAAAATGACAAAGATCAGCTGAAATAACATGATATTAGCTTAATTAATTAAACCCTATAAGAGAGCCAGGACCTTTTTCTCAGCTTCCTCTCACCTCGTCATTTTTAATTTTGCTCCATCCCCTTCCTCGCCCCGTTCTGCGGCAGCTTTAGGCAGCGGTGATGGAGGGAGTTATTGATGTTATTGTTTGTCATGAAGATAGGATTTTCAGCAGATGGATGGAGAGATTCTGGAGGAGAAATGTAATCTAACGGGACCAGCACAGAATGGATGGACTGTTGCGGTTACAGACTTAGTTCATCCCAGATGGGGGTGGGGGCGTGGTGGTGGTATGAATTTCCATCTTTCATACTTATACAAGCTGTTTCAAGTTTTAATAAATAAATAAAAAGTTGTTGCTTTGGCTCGGCAGTAGGCTACAGGTAACAACTCACAGAATGCATGTTTTTTTTTACTAGTTTCATACATTGGCAGTTTGTGTATCAGACAAATGTAGCATAATATATACCTCTAACTTCAGAGTTGGATTGTTTTGAATTCTCCAAGTTTTTAGATGCTGTTGAAACATCCTTTTTTTGTCAGACCACGTAAACACATAAAATAAGATCTCACATCTGTAAATACTGTACTTGCGCCTGTGTTTTTCTTGAACATCGACATTTTATTCTTTAATTCGACACTGATTCTCGTGTTGACACATTTAAAACAAATTGCTAATTAGTGAAGGCTCTCTGGTTGTCTTATTTTCTGCCTTTAGTACATAAACATTCTGCTTTTACAACCACAGTTTATATGTTGATTGAGTTTTGGCCCCGTGCTCTCTGGTATAAAGGAATGGCAGAGCTGCCGTGTTTGTAAATCTCAGCAATGTTATACTGCTGGCAGAACTAATCCTCCCTTTATAAACACACAACATGAAATCGTATTTAAATCAACAATATGTTACATGTCTGCTGGTTTCCAAGCCCGTTGCTACATCAGAGAAATCTTTTTCCATATTTGACCATCTTGACTGCTGCGAGTGGAAACTATAATTATGAGATTGGTTTGCTGAGCTTGACTGTGCGAGTTAAGGAAATGGATGATTGTTTATGAAGTGAGAGAAGATCTATATCAAGGTCTTGGACTGTGTAAACAACATTACATTACGTTCTAGTGTTTAGCTCGCTTCTTCTTATCTATTTGCTTTTTTGTTATATCTCACACTCACTGCTTAAGATATTAATTTCAGAAGTAAAAGGCTGTCGTTGAGTTGATATTCAGACGGATAAGCTCGATGAGCTGAACTAAACTCATGAAGTCAAAAGTCTGCTAATCTTCTTCACATCGGTCTCCATCTTTATTTTCTTTTTTCTTTCTGGCATCTGTCTTTAATATCAAGGCTTTAGTCTCACTAATTAGTTTTAGCACCCTCTCCTCACTCGTTCTCTGCCTGATGGACTAAACTTCACAGACACACAGACTTTACAGTTTCATTTTTCTTTAATCCACTCTGACATTTAATTGCTAACTCTCCCTCTTCCACCAGCCAGTCTCATGTTTTTGTCATTTTTATTCAACCCGCTGAAATGAAATTGATGGAGAGATGAAAACAAGGTGAGGCGCTCCCATTCCTCCCTCTGCTCACGCTTTCTACTTTGATATTACACCATCTGGAATGAATGGCGGCCAGGCAAAGAAGGCCAGTAGGCAATGCAGAGGGATGTTTACTCACTCACTTTTTCCACTTTCTTCAGTTTTTCTCATCTATTTTCTGTCTTCCAATGCCGGTATGGGGACAGCCCGGCGCATGCTGGGATAACAGTGCAGCAGTTAAAATCTCTCAGACCTTTGCACCTGTCAGCTCGGTGTGGTGGGACCTGCTCTGTGGTTATGGTGGGCGAAGGGAGACAAGCGGTGTTGTTGTGATGCCATGCCCTCTTCGCTAGCAAATCTCTCCAGACACGAGGGATGTCTCAGTGATTCACACAAGAGAAGGTATTTTGGGATTTCCGTCTTTACCAATTTTTCCAGAGATTTCTTTTTGCAGTTTTTCCCAGAAGGTCATGGATTGGAACTAGCGAGTTTTCATCCAGAAGCTCACAGTTAAGTAAAAATCTTACAGACTCACTGGCTTGGTATTTTACCGCTCTTAGGCCACATATATGGTCTATTAATCTCCTGCACTGGATACTCAAATAGTAAGTCAAACTGACCTCTTTTGTCCCATATGTGTTAGCTGTCTTCATCCTCGATGTTTATTTACCAAATTATATTTGTGTTCTGCTCTCTAAAAAGTAATACTTCAGTGTAAGTGTAAGTGTAATTGCAGCAGTTAAGATGTGTGAGCTCTGGTTCAATCCTCCAAATAGTCACTGGGGCTGATATGAACTCATTAGGCCATGAAAGTCTCTTTCCGTTTTTAAAGTTAATTAGATGTTCAAATCAGAGCTGCAAAAGGTGAATGGGTTTGGATCCTTTAACTCTGCTTCTTCATCAGCTCCAAGCAACCAAAGGAAACGAGACATTCACAAAGCAAAGTCAGCCTCTGAATGGGCTAAATCCCCTGACTAAATTAAATTTGTCCTTGCAACATTGTCTGACAGCCACACAGAGCTCACAGGAGGATGGATTATGTTCCTGCTCTCCACTCCTTTTCCTCCCCTCAATTCTGTCTGCTCTCTTATAATGGAGTGTCTTTGAACCCGTGTAATTAAACATTCGTCTTGCTGCAGAGACATGCATATATATACACACACACACACACACACACACAAATGCTCTCACCATTAAGTTGTGACAAATTATTGCACAAATTCAATTTATTCTGTTTTTACTTTTGAAGAGGCCTTTGTTACCACCAAAAATATACTTATATACAAATGACTAAATCTCTAAAGCCGGGAGTGTTGGTTGTAGTAAAACAAACTTTTCTGTGCAGCATACTGACTAAACGTAACAAATGGCTAAGCAAAGAGTTTTTCCAGCATATGTTCCGACGGGAACACCACAAACAATAAACTACTCATGTTACTAAACAATAGACACACTTCATTTGCTCCAAGATATATTGCTGAACTGCTGCTCCTCTACGAACCAGAGCACACCATCAGATCCTCAGGCAGGGCTCTGCTGGATGTTCCGGTCCTGGTTCGAGACTAATCGAGACCCGGCGTTTGCAGCAAGGGTCCCTCACCTCAGAGTTTTATTTTTTCAGTTCCAATATATTTTGTGTGTATTATTAAAAACATTTTGTTATATTTTATGCGTATGAAAACGATGGAAGAAGAAGTAGGAAGGAGGTAGCAGTGCTGCATTTTTGTAAAGATTACTGTTAACCAGCTGCATGGATGTGCATGTGCCTCCGGATGACTGCTAGTTTGTAACTGAACAATAAAACTGATCCAACATGGAAAAGCACCACCGTGCACAAATGTTTCATAATCACTTAATAACTGAAGAGGCAAGGAAGTAGGTAGGAGGGAAGTGAAGTGACTCTAGAGGAAATTCCACTAAATTATGATTTCAAGAAATAGAACGCATTGCCAGTGCGAAAGGTGTTTGTGACAGCATTGATCCTCTGTGTTCCCATGACGATAGCTGTCACATCCCCATCCTTCACGTCAAGGTGTCAGAAACCCCAGGCGACACTGGTAAAGTGTGTCAGAACAATTCAGCAGCACATCAGGACCTGCCTGCATCGTACAAGTGAGTTGTTACAAATGCATGACCTCTGTTTGCACTGTGAGGTCTGACTTGTGTCTCCAAATAACATCAGTTTCTTCCCTTTCCTTTGTTAATTAATTTGATAAAGGTCCCTTTAACCAGAGTCTGGTTTTGCATCACACTGAAGTTCAGTGTTACTATAAATGCTGTCTGTTGTAACACCAAGAAAACAGTTGGTTCACCTTTCATGGGGTTGCATCTGATAAATGAATTCACAGAACGCTTTTCTGTTCTCATGTGTAACCTCCAAAATCCAAAGTGAAAGCAGAGAGGGAATTAAGTAAAAGTTGTTGCAGCAGATAGCCGCCCGGGTCCAAACGCTGAACCCTGTTACATTGTCTTCTCACTCCTCTCTCCTCCTTTTCTGTCTCTGTTAATCCCTGTCTTTCATCCAGCCACAGCACAGTAATGATGTCACTAATTTATAGAGACAGATCATTCAAAAGATTAGAGTTGATTAAAAAAGCTATACAAAGTTATGGGAACTTGCAGGGTGAAAATGTGTTTAAAATAGCTCAAATTGTGGGAACAGAAGAGGTTGGAGAAGAGGAACTGAATGGAATTAAATGACCTGATGTATTAGTTTTTTGCTCATGTTTGTACACACTGTATGTGCAGAAGGAGGCAGTCAGTGGCACAATGCATGTGTGTTAGTGTGTATGTGCATGTTGGCCGTGTGCAGGTCTGCGTGGGTTTGAAAAAAAACTCACTGGGTTTTGTCTGCTCTGTGCCCCAGGAGTCTTTATCGATCCGAGAAAACAGACATGAAAAACATGGGGAGCGAGGGAGTGGGGGAGAAGTGTGAGACAGGAAGCAGAAAAAGAAAAGCAGGTAATTTCCAGCCATAAACCAGTTTCTCATATCTGACCTGCAGCTGATCGATAGCTTCCCCTGCGAGAAGCACACCGGCTGTCTGGCTAGCTTCTTACTTTCACTTCTTGCTGGGTACTATGGAGACTTATTCCCCCAAAACAAATTATATGTGCTATAGCTGATTATAGCTGAGACACGAGGGCTGTGAAAATACAATTCATAGTCAGCCTGAAGCCACCCTGAAGATATCAAATGTTAGTCTCAACTTATTAACAGGAAATGTCTAGCTTGCCCTAAACTATGAGCTAGCTGCAAGGCTTCAGAGTGGCAATGTAGCTCAGTCAGTCAATTATAAGAACAAATCTCAATGCATGTGGTGAATTAAGTCGCAACCAAAATTTTGTGTCCGCAGTGAATGTCAAAAAAGAAATCTTGCACCTTTAAATATGAACCCCCGCCCCTTTGCATCACATTCAGGCCAAAATGTCAGTTTGTCAGACTTGTTTATGTGTGTTTCATTTGTGGTGTGTCTTTGTGAACAGAACTACTGATTACCAATCAGAACATCTACAACTGTGTTTATGTTTGAAGCATCTGTTACCTCTGTGGTAAAGCAATGACCCATGTGCATTTTCTGACCTGTGTAACTTCACTGTAGATTTATGGTTGCGTGTTATAGGGTTATTCTTTTCAGAGGAAACATGTGTTGCAGATATGCACCTTCTCCTTCTTCATGTTACAAAGTATCCAGACTCCTCGGGTCATCTGGGACAGGTTCCTGGGATCAAAACGGGGCAAGGTGACACAGCTTTACTTTGTTCCTCAGCTGTGGAACAAGCTTCCTGAATACACGAGAGCTGTTAAAACTGCCGGCTCATTTAAAGCAGGGCTTAAAACATTATTGTTTATTGCGGCTTTCCAATAAAAACTGATACCAAATCTCTACCTAACTATCTTGGTAGAGAGTGCTTGTTCTTGCTTTTTGTCTTTAATGTCTTTTAAATGCAAATTGATTTTTTTAAAAGGTCTTTTGTTTAATGTATTTCTATGCCCCTGTAAAGCACTTTGAATTGCCTTGTGTCGATACCACATAAAAAAAAATCTAAGCTGTAGGTCTCTGTGGTAGGACTCCTGTTAACTCCTTGTGTCAAGCAAAGATCCAGATTAATATATGAGAGACATTTGCAGTTTGTTCACTATTAGATGTATCTTCTTCTGGCCCCATGTGTTGTAGGGGACAATACCTATAACCTGATAAGATCCCAACATGGCACCTCAAGGTGTGTTTCTATTTTACAACATTTGTTGTCTTTATATCCTTGTATTTTGCTCAAGAGGGTGAGAAATGATCAGGATGCAGAGGAAGCCTTCTTTACAGCTAATGGATGGTGTTTTTACATGTTGCTGTTAGTAGGGTGGAGGGTGAGATACACATAAAGAATTTGAGAAAAATGTAAACGTTATGTAAGGTCCAACAATAGAATTCCTCTTCTCTATCTGAAAGACAACCTATTGATTTCTCAGTTTCTTCTCTCTTCTTGTTTGTATCTGCATAATCTAATGTCTTTGTGGGTAATCTCTTATGCTGAAAAGTTGTGTGTGTGTGTGTGTGTGTGTGTGTGTGTATATATGTAAGTGTGCAGTGTGTGATAAGAGACTGTGGAAGATCCAGTTCAGTCCCAGAGGCAGCCTCTAAATCTGAATAGCACACAGGAGAGTCCCAGCACATAACGGAGGTGTGTCCTGTTTGCCTCTTCTCTCTCATGCTCTCTTTAAGTCTTAAAACATTGTAAACATCTGAGTGCCTATTTAGGAATATTTTAATTTGAAGCAGTTTCATTCTATGAAGTGGCCCTGAAAATCAGAGAAATTAGCCAGATGGCTAAAACAGGCCTGGAGTCCTTCCACAACAGTTGAGGTCATAGTCGCTCTACACTCACTTTAGGCCTCACAGCAAAATCCAAAGACAGACGAGAGAGAGTCAGGAGAAGAGAAATTGGATTGTGGAGAGAGTGAGTATCAAAAATAACACGAGATGTATTTCAACACTTTAAAGCTATAGAGGGAGTGAAGAGAGAAATGAGATGGGAAGCACTCAGAACATCCCCGGACCGTCAAAAGAAGAAAAAAAAGAAGAGAGAGCCAGAGCTCAAGAGATGTAGTGTAATGATCTAAGAGAAAGTATGATGGATAGAGTTGGGATAAGTGGCCTAGAAGGAGATTGACTGTTGGTGAAGAGAGGAATGAAGAGTGGACGGGCAACAGTGGGATGACAAAAGCAGAGAATGACTGAAAGGACAGAAAGAGGGGTCGTTTATGGAACATCGGATGGAGGGATAAAAGAGAAGAATCAGATAAATAAATAAAGGGCTGGAGTTTCCTGAGGTTTGTGTTTGGAAAAGGGCAGCATGCTACAAATCCACCTCTGCCTGAGGAAAAATGATATTTAGGAGGTGAAGGCAGATAATGTTTAGCTGTTGGGATCCTGATCTTTCTTTCTCTGCACCCAGAACTGCGGAAATGAAGAACACTGAAATGTTATCTGTCTATGCATGCCAGAAGAGTTGTTACACACACACACACACACACAGACCAGCTTGTGATTTAAGTAAGAATGTCAGCTTGGAGAGTCAGACAGATAATGTTATTTGTCTTCTCCTCAGTTCCAATCTTTTACCTCGTCTTTACAACGTCTGAGGCGACGCCACATTCTCAAACTATAATCATTAATTACAGATAATTCATTCCAGAGAGACAGAGAGAGACAAAATAAAGACATAATTCATTACAGTTAGCATATAGAATGACATCTTGGATTTTGGACTGATACAGCAGTAGGCCAATACCCCCTCCTACCCACACATCCTCGTGGAATATTAATACACTATTATCTATTTGGTTTGCCAAGAATTACTGACTTCTTTCTGTCTCCGTAGGAGTGAAGAGAACACTGCTTTTGCTTCCAGCTTTGTTACGACCTTCACAGAAAAATAACAAAAGATAAACCTTGCCAGCCACATGCAGCACCTCCTCAAGAGAGAACAGGAGAAGAATTACTTGAAGTGAAGTGTTCTGGTTATCTATTTGGCTTTGTTTTTATTGAAGTCACGTTTACTTGTTACATAGTATTGAACCAGCGCTGTTTTTAGTTAACATTAATGGACAGTATGTGCATGGGGACACTTTTGTTCATTTCACCTGATGTACCCCAGCTGAAGGCACTTTTATGTTTTCTGCATTTTCTTCCATCTTTGCTGTTTCTCACCAATTGCCATGGACAATGTGACTGAACATTTCCTTCCCCCCAGTCTGTGTGTTCTGCAGTGACTGACGGACCGACCAGAGCGCGCTTCAATTGACGGTCTTTTCTGGTAAACATGCCAGTTGATGGAAATGCAAGTGGTGCTACAGTTCTCAGAATATTGATGTTGCGGCGGAATATTGATGGAAAGAAGGATGAGTAGAGATGCTAAACCAAAGAGAGCAGGAAGTAAAGAGGAGGGTGAAAAGGAGAAGATGTGTGGGGGGGTGGAAAAACAAGGGAATGAGAGAAGGATGGAGGGATGTTTGGTACTCAGGGAGAAACCGATGGAGGCTGGAAGAACACTGAACAGGTTGTTGGAATGAACGTAAGGAATAAATCATCTGACCGTGTGCGTTCTTTGATCCTGGTTTGTCCTGTCAGAATTTGATGAGCGGTGAGTCACGTAGGTCAGTCAGGTTGAGAGACAGCTGTCACACGCTTAACTACTGACCTTTGATGACTTTTTATTATTTATGCAGCTAAAAGATCCAAAGGAATGACATTACCATATCAAACAGTAACACACAATGGCTATTATTGCTTTTACTTTCCTTCATCTTAAATTCTCATTCCAGCCTTCCAGCCTTGCTTCTGTTCCCGGTTGTCCTTCTTTTAATTTTGTTTCTCAGCATTCTTCATGCAGACAAATATCGTAAGGGTGACCAAAAAAACAAGCCCCTTTCTACGCTGTCCAGTCTGGAGAGATGTGCGTTTGTTGTTGTTTTGGGGTTTTTTTGGCTCCCGTTTGTCTGGCTGTCTTTCAGATTCAGCACTTTGATCCAGCTGGACTGCTGTGTGGTTGTCTTCTCTCTGTCTGGAGACAGCCTGCAGAGCCTCTCTTTAATATTGAAATCTGGGGAACATCACAGCAACCAGTGCATTCTCTGAGAGACACAAAAACCACACCAACAAAGTGGGGGGTGTAAGTGGGATATTTGATGATTAGCTGCAGAAAAACGTGACCATTAAAACTCTTTGTCTGATTACCTTGCACTCACACCGTTTCTAATGTAGTAGCAGTAATGTAGACGGAATAGTTCCTAATCAGTGTTCAATGGCCTTTTCAAGTTTGATTTTTTAAAACTATCACCCACATTTCTTTGCATAAGGGAATTATCTTTGTCTCAGCTGCCTCCTCCCCCAATTATGTTTAACAGATTAATAGTCCCAGTAACGTTTTTGAGTTTTTGAGTGAGTTTGCATCAACATTACCAAAACCAGCAGCAGCTGTCTCCACTGCCAAAGGTCTCAGATGATGTGCAGGATACAACCTTCCCCTTCTTACTTTTAAGCCTCACCCCGACATCCTGTTACATGTCAAGACACATTAAAACAATAAACTGGGAACTTCAAGCTGAGTGTACAAAATTCATCCCTAAGACACTCAAGACTTGGCTTGGAGTTACACTAAGTGATGGCGTGCAACTCTAATTAATTTTGCCACTTTTAATCTGTGAGTAAAATTACCCTGTTTTTAATGCTGCCTATGATAATTCATCTTATTAGTGGCATTACTATGAGTATATTAAGTCACATCAACATCTAATGCTGTTATCTCTCAAGTCTGTCAGTAACAGAAAGAAATCTTATCGTTGACTTTGACCTTTTCTAAATCTTGGCAGAGCTGCGTCCAGAAGAAAAACACACATTGAGGCAAACAGCTGGAAATGGACTTATCTCTTGGCTTTGAAGAAGAGGACACACAGAAGCCACAGCAGACTTTGTTCCTCTCAAGTTAACTTTTTTAAACCCACTTGTAACATGAACTAACGTACTTAGCAGACACACTGATTTTATGCTTTTTTAAAACCAGCTTTTTTAGTTAATGATTATTTATTTATTTGATAGAGACAGAGCACGTTAATGAGCATCAGTATTAAAGCGAGATGTAAGCATGCAGTAGTTGGCAAGAATGTTGATTTGCATCCATAGTCCTTAAGCAAGTATGAAATAGAGAAACATTACAATCGACAATATACAGATACAAATACATGAGTAGAAAAAGACAAAATACATTGTGCAACATCTGAAGTACTAAGTGATCACAGTTCTGGTTTGTCTTTAGCCATTGTTTGAGATTGGTGTCGAAGTACTGCAGGTGTTAAACCATTCCACTATTTACTTCTCTTTACTGACAGCACAGTTTGTCCAAATGTGTTACACCTGTGAAGCACCTGATGCCAATTCATTCATTTAAAGGAGGTGTCAGTCCACGTGGCCAAAATCTCTGTTGCAGTGGTGTAAAACCTGATATTCCAAACCTTAACAGGACAACGATGGTGAAAAGGTGTGTTTTTAAAATATTTGCTAAGTTAGAGTTGAAAAAATAAAAGATAAGTTGGAGAAAGAAATGCCATTATAGTGTGTTCTGTGTGAATATTGCCAAAAATGAAAACAACAACTGCAAGAATGAAAAACAAAACACAATTACACTTGTTAGCCGTCACCAGCAGAGAAGCCACTGTGCCATTTTTCTTTTGGTTTATTTTGAATGGGCTCACTCTTGGTAACAAGGTGTAATTGCAGAGGTACCTTGGGCAATGTGTTAATGAGAACTGCATAATATAAAGAGTTTCTGTTTCTATAAATGTAAATGAACAGTGGTAGTATGTTGCACCTAATGGTCCAGACACACAGATGTACACACACACACACACACACACACACACACACTTCATGAAAATGGCCCTGATGTGGTTTGCCACTGGGTTGTATATGGGACTGTATGAGTGGGACTTCTGGCCTCAGGAAAACTGGTGGGTGGCTGATACATGCAGTTGCAGCTAAGCACAAAAGCTGGTGTGAGTGGAAGATAGATAAGATGATCTCGGTTTAATTTAATGATTCTGTCTCTGTCTGCACGACTGGGCTGGTATATTGATGCCTGAAGAGCATTCCACCACCATCTTCAGTTTATATTTTCTGTCTTTTATGAACACCTGCAATGGACTGTTAAACATGTTGAAAATGTAATCTAGCTGGCTGACCTTGGCTGCAGTGAAGATTACTTATTACAGAGAGGTGTCATTAAGTGTTATCAGCTAAATATACTTAAAATATTAAAAGTGGACAAGCTTGTTTTGCAGACGGACCCATTTCAGTGTTAAATTCCACTGCATTGTTATTATTGACACATGTAAACATGCTGTAGCTGGTCATGGTAGAACTAACTTGAAATACTTTACAGCACGTGCTGTTAGTTTGCATCATATTGTATACCTAAAATAAACCTAACATAACATACCTAACATAAATAGAACATCTGAATTTGCAAAGTAACTACAAGTGAAGTAAATCTGCATCACTGTTTGACACTAACATGACGTGTCAGTCTGATATCTCTGTTCTTTATGCGTCACACAACCATTGACCACCAGGTTCCTGTGGTTACAGCCCAAAGCTTTGACTGAACACCTATTTGAACTAAATCTAAACAAAAGTTAAACATTGTAAGCCTCACCTAGGTGGTATTTAATTGCAGGTGTATTTTATTATATTGCATTATACTGTAAGCTACAGGTGTTCTTTAGTTCTGCAGCCACATGCAGTTGATGTCTGAATAATAATGTTTCAGCACCATGGACAGAGATCACCAGTCTGTGGACCTCAAGACCTGGCTACATACATAATTCATTTCACTATTGTGTCGACATGGGTAGACTAGAGGATTTTCAAAGTTTGTCACACCAAAGCATAGAATTTGATAAAAGTTTTAACGAGGCACCCCATTTGACAAGATGTACCGTGTGCACTTAGATATTAATGGGGCAGTGCAGTACTGTTATCCCTGTAGGTAGAGGGAGATAAAAGTTGTAGATGAATGAAGCAGACGGCCAAAAGGGCTATAGTTAATTGTGCTTAACTTTAACAATGAAAACATGATTTCATTTTACTGAGGACCTACCAGCTTTTGTACTGTAAAGCAACGACACAATGATCGCAAGAGAGAGGGGTGATAGTGGAGACACACAAAGAGAAGATGGATATATTTAATTAGAAATCATTTATAAACGGTGCCACAGGTTTAGTATTATATACAAGTTAAATATGGACTTGTCAAGTCGACTGTTTTGTAAAAAAACTATTTATTGTTTCTATTATATATATTATAGTTGTTTTTATTTGATCTCTTTCTGCCAGGGGTTCATTGCATTTAATTGTTAAACAAAATAGACTAACTATGAAAGTAATCTGATCCTGTTTAAATAACGTCATTCATTATTGTAAGTTTACAATACATTTTTATGTTTAACACGATGTCTGAATTCTATTGGTGTACGTAATGGTCATACCATTAAAGCAAAATTGAATTTACATAGATAGACTACGTATAACTAGAGAGAGAGGAAGAGGTGGGGTCTGGTTAATTGTTACTGTCTGTCTGCTGCTATTATACTCACTCTGGAGTGAACTCACCGGAGGACGTGGGGGAGTGGACTTAACTTTCTCCCGGGACGTGGGATGGACACTGTCGACTCTATCTCGTGTAAGTGAACGGTGGGCTGAATGTGAGGAAGAGAGGAATCAATAAGAGGAAAGTATGTTGTCAGCATCGTTTTAGACTTTCACTAATACATTTACAAATCGGAGTAGACGAGAACTTTAGAAAACTATTAGCTATTAAGCTATTAACCCTAGCTAAAGTTAAATGCATTTTGATTAAACAAGCCCTCAGCTTTGCCCCCTTTAAGAACATTGTTTTAGAACATTGTTGTGTGATAACAACATTGCATTTCTTTGCCTCTCCATCCTGGGGGAAGAGGTGGAGGTGGTGAAGGACTACAGATACCTGGGTGTCCATCTTGACAACAGATTTGACTGGAAGTGTAACACTGAGGCTGTCAACAGGAAGGGACATAGCAGACTTTACTTCTTGAGGAAGCTCAGGTCCTTGTTTTCCATGTGCAGCAAGATGTTGCATATTTTTTACCGGTCTGTTGCAATTTTCTTTGCAGCCATCTGTTGGGGCAGCAGCATCAGGGCCAGTGACACTAAGAGGCTAAACAAGCAGCTTAGGAGGGACGGTTCTGTGCTGGGGACTGCTCTGGGGCCCCTGGAGGTGGTGGGAAACTGCTCAGCATAATGGACAATGTTTCACATCCCCTGCACGACCTACTGGTCAGACAGCAAAGCACATTCAGTGGGAGGTTCTTGCCACTCTGTTGTAATAGGGACTCCTTATCCTATCTATCTATCTATCTATCTATCTATCTATCTATCTATCTATCTATCTATCTATCTATCTATCTATCTATCTATCTATAGCGTTCTCTCCGTCTATTTGTAACTTGTATCAATTACTTTTGTTTTATACCAATCTTTTCTGTCTCTCTTGCTAAACAGCTATATCCAGAAGTTGTTTTCTGTGCTACATGTTTCTGTCCTGCTTAGCTTTTTTTTGTGCTGTGGTGTTTTTACTCATTTTAGAAAGGAGATACTCCAGAAATGTGTGTTACAGTTGTGGTTAATGAGCAGTCTGTTTGAATGTCTTTGAATGTGCACTTCTGAGAAACCAGATTTGGACCAAATGGACCACAATCCTCTCTCTTCTCCTGCCTTTTCAGCATCTTTTGTCGGATTCTCTTTGTGGAAATTGTGACAGAAAGCTTGCTGTTGCTGAACAAGTACAACTGATTTGATCCTCAAGAGGTGGAAAAGCTCTTTTGTTGTTGTTTTATACTACGCGTCCTCTTTTGCTTGTCCTTTTACCCTCTCTTTTCTCTGTGCATCTCCACATGCTGAGGATTGATTGCCCATTTTTCATAGAGCAACAATCCAACATTTATGAAAAGAAACTAGATTCAGCACTTGTTTGTTTATTGTACAGTTTCCTGCAGTTTATATAAGAGTCTGTCTTGGCTGAATCACATCTTTTATGGACTATTTAAAAAAACGTTTGACTTTTTGTCACTCCCTACAGGAGTTTTGTCTTTATCTCGAGCACAGCCAGCTCGGACCTCTTTTAAACCAGTCATAGCACACACAACACATAACACACAACACACACACACACACACACACACACACACCCTTCTCCCTCCCATTGGGTTCTTGAGTGGTTACCTGCTCAGCGTCTACTGTATCTTGTGTTATCTCTTTCCTGTTTCCCACTCTTTTCTCTCTTTCCTCATCACCCTTCAATCCTTGGTTCATCCTCTAAGTCTCACAGCTCTTTCCTCGCTAGTTTCATGCTTCTCTAGTCTGACGCACAGGAAGTAGGCTGTGCGTATAAGCCTTCCATTGGCCGACTATTTATCCTCCCCTTCCGCTATCTGCGTCTACACTATTTAGCAAGGTCAACTTTGCTGCATCCTGTATTAGCGCTGCCTCTAGGTGATTGTGATTGGTTTAAACAAACTCAATACCCATACCAGAGTGATAATGGGTTCAGCCAGACATTTCTCCTCTAATCTCTAATGCTCTTTTCTGTCTCGTGCTCTTTATTATTTCTTCTCTTCTTCAGTCTTTTCAACGCGTTTCTCCCAATGACTCAGGGTTTGTTTTTTTCTTTTTCTGTTGTCAACCTCTCAACTGTTTCTCCATCTCATCATTCTGGCTCTCATTCTTCCTTTTTCATTAGCATGTCAAGTAACTGTGATAGATAGAGTATTATTCTCAGGTGCCTGGGTTAACCACCCTGAGGTTCCTGGGGTGAGAAATTTTAGAGGCAGCCATACTTAATTAGACGAATTACCTAGCCTGAGACCTTGATTACAGCCTTGATTTAATGTGTGAGTGTGAGTGTGTGTGTGTGTGTGTGTGTGTGTGAGTGAGTGTGTGTACCTGCCTAGAACTCGAGAGGAGACTGGGGGGATTTTAAACCATGTTTAAATTATGCTAAACCTCTTAGTTTTTTAAGTATTGCCAAGTGCAGACCTAAATGTGTGTTTAAAGTTTATACTCAGAACTAACTGGAGCTACTGTAGACTCACTCACTGGTACCTTTTTAACCTTTTTAATCAGAGTTAATGGCCCTTCCCCACTTAGATTTGACTCTGTGTTGTGGTAACATCTGGCTGGACGTCATGTTTCTGGCCGACCTTCCAGCCCTCTGCGTTGATTTTGTGTGTATGTGTGTGTGTGTGAGAGAGAGAGAGAGAGAGAGAGAGAGAGAGAGAGAGAGAGAGAGAGAGAGAGAGAGAGAGAGAGA
>JAVQJD010010050.1:0-16610 GCA_036023655.1 Nannoperca australis | reverse complement strand
GGGGGGGGGGGGGAAATTTTAGCAACCATAATAATGGTAATCTCCCAAAAGTATAAACTCTTATTCCCCTATTTCACACATCCTGTAGGCTGTACAACATGCTCATTCAGCAAGCACTGCCCTTCGTGACAATTTACTTAAGCCACCACATCTGAGCTCAATTAACACTCCATTCTCCAGGTCTGAACGCTAAACAGCAATAATTACAAAAATGTTTTTATTTCAGGGTGAATAAATTCGAGTGGGAAAACCGTCTGCAATGCTGGAGGACGCATGCGGGGACATTCCACTGGAGTCCATCCAGCGGAGGATTCAACAAGCCAGGGGGTACTTCCCCCCCCTGCCTGGCCAGCGCTAACATCGCGTGTGATGTGTGGATGGCATTTTATGGCGTGGTATGGCCAGAACCCTGAACCTGAGGAAGATAATTTGATGTTAGTACTGCAGTAAAATACAGCACAGTACTTTTGATTGGCGTTTTCTCATATTTACAATATCAGTTCAGACATGAAACAAAACTTATGAAATCTGAGTGTTGAGTTTTTGTGTTCTGGTCACAGTAGAATATTTCAAAGCATATAGAAGGTTGTTTTTGTCACACTGATCTGTTTTATTACAGTAAGATGTTTTTCAATGTGTTTTAAACTGAACATATTAGTGAGGAACAGGTAAAATATGTAGTTTATGTTTTCTGAATGTTTCATTTAGATTAAAATATGTTTGACTTGCTATATAAGAGGTTTGTACAGATTAGTGAGTGGTTTTCTCTTTATCGTTTTTAGAAAGTGGTGCACACAATTTGGATGTGAACAGTGTGGTGGGAGCCTCACCGCAGAAGGGCCAGGAATGTGTCCCCTCTAATCCCAGTGAGGGACAGAAGATGTTTTAGCAGATCTCCTCTGGTCCACATGAGTGGCCCTGGCGTCTGATGCTCCCTCAAACTCCGGAACTGGATAAAGAGAGGCCAACGCCTGTTTGGTTAGTACCAGACTTTCACACTGACGAGAGGAACTCAACTAAATAATCGACAACAATGCCAGCAGAGATAGCTACAGCCCTTCCTCTCCCGATGGTATGCTAAGACATCACAAAACATCAAGAGCAGAATGTCAAACCATGCGGAAGAGGGCTGAGCGATATAACTGTATGGCATCAAATGGAGGAATACTTCAGGTAAAGGGTAAATATTTAACTAATTTACATGATAGTAAGCTAAACTAAAAGAAGATTTAATCGCATTTCTTTCCATTTGGTCAGAAACTAACAATCTAATCTTGTAATATGAGATGTTTGAGCTCCACATACTACAAGTTCAGAGAAAAAGTAGTTATCTTTCTCAATCACACGATCCCTTCATGGCACCTCACTCATTTCATAGCAAACACAACTTTTTAAAAACTTAATTTGTGTCATTTTGAACAGCCTTTTTTCCAGAAATGCTAGTATTATAAAGTATTTTACCGTAAAACCTAAAAGTGTAATTTATTAGTACAAATAATATAATTTATGTGTATATATTTTAAATTAGTATGGTCTACAAAATTAGTATGAAGGAAATGATATGCCAACATACATTTTTATTTCAAAATACATATAATCAAACAATAGGCAATATTTAAAGTCTATCTTTAGTTCCCATCATGCACCAGTCTCTGTATGAAGGAGAAAATGTCTTACATTTTACAGTTTGGAGTGCTATGCTTTTAAATGAGTCCAATCAAGGATTGGGCCTGGTCAGTGTTTAAATAAAGCAGTCTGAATATTTGGATTTGTGACTCCTGACTTGAGGCTCTGATGGGAACCGCGCAGTGAAGAGTCTGGAACAGTGAAGCATGTGCTAAACCAGGCGGACAGCTGACTCAGCACCTCCCCTGTTTTCTGTGTGCCTGCTCAACAATGTATTTATCCTCTGCGACAGAATACAGCCTCAGGGCCCGAACACCTCTCACAACCATCTGAAAATACTCCTTCCAGCCTGGGCCCTGGAATTCTTGCAGACACCCCTGATCCTGATCCTGATCCCAATCCGCCCCCTCTGTCTCTTCCTACAAACACTAGCAGAATCATGAGAGAGGAAGTCGGGGTGTCAAACTACTATATCGTACCATATCATAGGGTTGCTTTATTTATGAACAATAGGTATGTGAGAACAAAAGTATTATAAATGTGTAGATTACACAAGTAATGTGAACACAGGTAAATTTAGCGTTAACAATTGTAACCCAAAGTATGTGTTTTATTTGTTACAGTCAATAGTCCTAGGCTTTCATGTTTGATGACCATAAAGCATCCTTATTACATCAAATAAGTCAATATTTTTTGTAAGTTTTATAAGTTATATGGGCTATGCAACATATATATTTTCCTTTTTCTTTTGCCAAACAGCCCCAGACAACAAAATGTATCCTACATAGTTACGTTACTTATGTTTTAGTTTAACTCCCCGTTAGACCTCTTATGAACAAACTGCTATAAAACTCTAACAACAGAAATCTAATTTAAGATTTGGCGGTAATGTTGTGAACAAAGTACCAACCACAGATACAGGAAAATATGGAAATCCATTGTAGTTAATTATGTTTCATAACTGCGGTCTCTAAGAAAAAACAGACTTAATACAACGTTTTCTCTGCCGCACTTATCATCACTTCAAAATCCAGGTTAATGAGCAATTCTCAATCATTTTTGACTTTTGAAAAAAGTCATGACAAATCACGGTGAAAAAACAATGTTAAGTATGTGTTTTCAGCTGTTTAAAAGGCCCCAGGGTCTCTGAGAACCCAAACAGAAGGTTACGGTTAAAAGAAATATAGTTTGTGGGCAAAAATAAAGAAATGCCTTACAATTTAATGTTGTCCAACACAACAGCACCCTGAAATCTAATAGTCTCAAATGAAAACTTATATTTTAACCTTTCCACATTTGACATTCATTAAAACATTATTGACGTTTCTTGCATTATATTTTACCATACAGGTATTTGTGTTAGTACGTCTACCCTTAAAATGCAGTTGATTACCCACTTTGAAAATGATTATGATTATGTGGAATTTGTGGAATAGGTTCCAATTTTCATTGTACCATTCCAGTACCAAAATCTCTTACTGGTAACACATAGTTTAATTGAACTATGCTGCACCTTTGCTGTTGGTAATCTATTTTCTTTTTTATAATTAGTCAACTTTTCCTTACTCCACACTCCAAACATATTCAGTGTACCAACCACAAAACCACGCTCTGGTTCATTGTGTCACATGAACGTAAGACAGAAAATGTTTAGAGAATAAAAATGTAGGATGCTTTGTTACTAAACTCATGCATCACTTGGATTGTAAGGCAATTATCAGAAGTTAATATTGTGACGTTATAATTATCTTTATTATTGGTTGTAGTAGCAGCTATTTCCTATTTATTAGTTTGATGCTAACATATCTGTATATTTAAGCACCTTATTTTATACCAGTGGTTTTAATTGTCTGAGTGAAGACACAAACGGGTTACAGGCCTGTTTCTGAGTTAAGGATTCTTTTTCAATACAACAAGCAAGGTCTGGTGAGAGCGTGTGAGTGACTGGCGACACAGAGGAGCTTAGTCACTGTGGCTGGTCTGGTTCAGCTCAACACATGCACAGACTCGTCCAAAGGTAATCACGGCATGGGCTGCTCTGCTTTAGGCCCTTGAATGCTGCAAACCTGCATTCCCGCACCTGCCTGAGGCACATACTGTTTGCTTCTGTACTCTGAGAGAGAGAAATTGAGTGTGAGAGAGCGAGAGATAGAGGGATCCGCTGCAAGATGAAGAGCCACAAAGAGGGTGGGAGCGATAGAAGAAGATGACAGAGAAAGACGTAAGGAAAGTGGCAGGAATAGAGAAAGAGAGAGGAGCCTGCATACCAGAGGGGCAAACAACACAATCTTTCACTTTCCACGCATTATCGTTGAGGCTTTATGATCTCAGGCGCAGATGATCTGGCGTCCTTTTCTGGGGGTGTGGGGGCACATGCCACTGCCTGCACCTGTACACCAACTGACTCCACATATCAGGGTGTACAATGAGAAACAACTGTGGTAGTCTGTGGTTCCTGGATTACTCTGCAGTAGAAAAACATAGCGCTGCCATTATTTACTATATTGTGCTCGCATAGTTCACATGTTGCTTGTACTCCCGTGTGTTTACACTCCAAACAGCCTTTGAGGCAAAAAGGAAGCATGTTTTCTCTGTAATCCCGTGGTTCTGCTCCTGAATGGGACTTCATAACTTTAAAGGAAGTGGCATACCTTAAGAAAAAAATGTAAGATACCCACAGCATGGGTAGAAATTCACTTATTTGTACAACTGAAACAGGAGCTATTTCCTTCACCCTCTACATGGGCCCCGGGAGGACGAAAGGGGAGAGCGAGTGGTCAACAGAGGTCTTTCTAGGAGCAGCTGAATACCAGAGGAGCTGACAGGTATGTACATATTGGAATGTGCTTCTCAGCCACACCTGTGTAGAACACACCCGCCAAGCCTGGCCTCTCTCATCCCACTGGCTGATCTCCCCATGACTGACAACTGGAAGAACTATTTAGCTCCAGTCAAGAAGAGCCAGAGGGCAGGTATGGCGAGTTCAGAAAGTGAACCAATGGCAGCCAAGAAATCCCTCCGAGCCAGGCGGGGCTGCAGTGAAATAAAACTCATCAATGGGGTGTGTCTCAAAAGTTTGTCAGCAGTCAAAGAGTGAAGTGCTACTGCTGCAGGAGCCCACTTTGACCGGTTAAAGCTTAACTAGTTCCTCGCTGCATGAGGATCAGAGCGGCTTTCCGCTGGCAGAGATAGAAAGGGACCGAGAGGGACTTTTTTTTTGCCATGACAGGTTTACCTCTTCTGTGGCCGTGTGATGGAAGGGAAGCAACACATCTCATCTGCTCCGACCCGAGAACTCCTCTTTCAGTGCCAGGACTTTGAGGGAAGGAATGGCAGCTTCAGGCAGTTGATGGCTGGGGAACTTCTAAACCTCTCAGGACTCTTAACAATAGGTCCTTCATCACAGTGTAAAAGAGATTTAACAGCCGTTGATGTACTGTGGTCGCTCACATCTCCTTATCACTTTTCCAGCCCAGCTATAGATTCTGTATCCGTTGGACGGAGAACTGATAAGGGCATGTGCATGACATTACCTACACATACTGGAGACATCTGACTCAGAGAGCCTTTGCGGTAATTAAGTCATTCAGAAAAATCGGTGATGATGTTAAAGACTGTTGTTAGTTTTTGTGCTTTTGTTGTTTTCTCTTAGACTAAAAATTCATTTTAAGAAGGATGACTAAAATGTATTATATATTATGTATTGATTTTTAAAGAGGAGAAAAAATCTGAGCTTTAGGTCATACGCTTTAAAATTTGAACTTTGTAAGTGGTAAATAGGTAAGTAAGGGGTTTATGCAAGTTCCTAACTAACAACACTAACATTTAGCTTACATTATAACCTATCGTATGATTATTTCCTGTAAAAGTCTTATTTTAGATGATTTTGTGCTGGATACGCTGACTCATACATTACACCCAAGGACTGGAGACCAAAAAGATTTATGTTTGCACTTCTGTCGTGCCAAATGAGAGCCAGTGGAATATTCATTGAAACATAGATTCCCTTCAGGCAGCTCTGAGCACATCTGGTTTTAAGTCCTATTTCTCTGAAATATGACAGGAGGCAACATTGCAGCTCACTTTGTCAGGTGACACTTAAGGCAAGGTGATGCATTTCTCTAAAAGTACATAAAAAACAGTGTTTGACTAAATCTGCTTTGGACCACAGTAAGTAAAATTTGTAAAATGAAAAGACTGTTACTGTGCAGAAATAAAGTGTAGAAGTACTAAAACATTCGTTAGCGTTCTAAAACATCGGTTCCCTTGACATCAAATTTAGAAAGCTGAGGGATCACAGTGAATTCGGACATCCTGACATGATACAACATGACTGACACCATCCATTGAAACGTTAATAACACAGAGGATGGTGCAACTGGGGAACTGGAATACTAAAAATTTGGTGAGTAAATTTGGATTTGATGAATGCCAACATACGGACAAGATTCTCGGCCTTGACATTTTTAAATATAGCTCACAGAGTGGATCGTTTCAAACATAAGAATATATCTCCTACTTAACATACTGCACAACCATGTTGATACAAGATGATGGATCAACATCAGACCGAGATAATGATGCCTGGAAAAGCCAGAAAACAGGAGTATGAAAATTCATAGGAAGAGATATGAAAATCCTGATATGTAACATAAAATGACATTGTTGATTCATCGGGGGAACCTCGCGACTTGATTTTAAAAATGTGTGGTACTGATTTAATGAGCCATTTGCAGTTTCACTGCCGTGTGTATCTTGCACCTTTATAATAACAGGAAAAAAATCCCTTTTAATCAGACATTTATTGCCAAAAAGTATTACACTCCTGATGGTTCCCATTGTACACTGTACTGTTCATTCTGAGTATGCTCAGGTAACAATACACACACACACACACACAAACACACTATTCTCAATTTGTAGAATCAGAGCACCAAAATGACCTTGTCATAAAACAAACAGCATCCACTACGTAAGGAAAAACACACACGCAGGAGGGCACTCAGTACGCTGACGAGTCATCTGGATCTACTGGCTGCTTCTTTGCCCGCGGGGCGTCCACTCCCTCTCAACACCTGGTGGAGGATCCTCTCTCTCCCGAAGTGCAACAATCCTCCTCCCACTGGTTACCGGCACATAAGGTCACCTCCCAGCCATTAAGCTACACTTCAGAGCTACTTCACCACAGTCTACCTCTTCAACCTGCAAACAAATAGGCTCTCATCTTCCTTTCCTTGCTCTTCAAAATGCAGTATTGCTTTACGTGTTTTTATGGCTATGGTTTCTGCAATGAGGTTGATGCAGAATTGATTATGCAAACTATACAATCATGTTACTGTTTGTTGGCAATTGTTGTTAGAGGCCATGAATAAAAAGCAGCAACCTGAAGTTTTACACGTCTCTTGGAATTTGCAGCACGGATCATATAATGGAAAGATTAGAGATTGTTTAGCCCTTTAGTATTCCACACCTAAAAACAAAGTTGAATGTATTAAAGAAATGACTCATTCAAATGCAAACAATCAGCCAATGTGGTAGATTATAAAACAAGTGTTATCTCATTTTGCTAAAGATATAGCAGCATACTATAGATATACAATAAAAGCATCAAATATAATGCAGAATATAAAGGTGAAGCAATCATTTTATAATTCAACTCACTGGAGTCTGAGTTTAAAAAGTTCAAAATTCACTCGTCAGCAAATCTTTTAGGTGTAAAATATTTGAACAGGGAAAATCATCCCCATTAATGCAATACTTGTATACAGAACAAAACAAAACTAATTGCTGTGCTTTAGTCACCCATGTAAACAAGGACACTGACTCCAGCAGGAGTAATGGGTGATAAAAGCAGGGCAGGCTGGCGTGTTTAAGCCAGACCAACCATGGAGGCACTGAGGTCCCACAGCTTCTTGGCTGCGGCATCGTCCAGGGCCTGTGGTGCCGGCGTTTTGGGGGCACAGTCACTGTGTGATGGAAGAAACGACAGACACTGATACAGTGCTAGTGGATCAGCAGAAGCTTGCGTAATAAATCCTTCACTATGCCATAAATCGTTATTTCCTTGTGCAACGGACATAGTTAAAACATGCAAAGTGGACTGAATTCCAGACAGCTGCAACTATTAACAATGAGGTTTATTCTTCACAGTCAGGTGCGTTTAATTGCAGGTGTACTTGCCTGTAGTAGAGGCCACTGACGTTTGCCAGGCTCTCGTCCACAGCGCAGAAGATGGTGGTCTGGGCTCCCTCCCAGGGACTTTTGATCAGCATGAGAAATGGCATGGCTACTATCCTCTTCCACAGGGGTAAAGTAGGGAACAAGTAGCGGGGTAACTCGGTGCGGATGACCCCGGGGTGAAGACTGTACACTGTCACACCAGTGCCTAAAGACAGGGATAGATCAAATCGAATGTTAGCTATTACATTAGACTTTGTGTTAATTTAGAAAATTCAAAAACTGGGACAATGTGAGGTGATTATTACCCGTCATGTTTAACCTTGCATTGTATGTAATTAATAATAACACAACAACGCTGGGGACGTATTAAGGGGGCGTAGTGTACATTGGACACTACCTTGCAGTCTTGCAGCCAGTTCTCTGCAGAAGAGCACATTAGCCAGCTTGCTTTGGCGGTAGCTCCTCTCACGCTGGTAGTTTTTATCAAGGTTGATGTCATCAAATTGAATACGACCTGCAAGAGGAACAATCCAGTGTAGTCTTTAAGCAGAGATTACAGTTTGAAACCTCATCATATAATTGTATCTGTCATAACTCATAAGAACACAGTGAAGTGAAGTAAAACGTTGGAGATACCCGTGAAACATCTGATAAGAAACTGAAAAAGAGACGAGAAACATTCCCTTTACCTTTCTCGTGTGCCAGGCTGGAGACAATCACAATGCGACTTGGAGCTGACTTCTTCAGCAGGTCAAGAAGACAGTTGGTGAGGAGAAAATGTCCCAGGTGGTTGACACCAAACTGCATTTCAAATCCATTCTCAGTCTTCCACTTAGGACACATCATGATCCCTAACAATAAAACAAAAACACTTTCATATGAAATAAAACTAACTAGGAGATAGCCTCTTGGTTCAACCATCAGGCCACTTCTTTGGCCTAAAACAGGATACTGTTGCGAGAGGATAATAAATACAGCCGGTTAAATTTCAGCTGCAAAAATCAGTGCCCACGTGAAACATATAGGATGCCTTTTTATTAAGCTGAATTTTGATCCTTCAAATTGTTGAGATGTGATGTGTTATTTAAAAGACCTCAAGTTCTCAATGTGCCTGTATGTCGCAAAGTCTGCTTGATGCACTTATTCTGCCCCCCCTAGACATTTTGCTTGCACCCAGAGTATATAAGGATGCTTAGTGTGTTTAGGTTCCTGCAGTGACACAAACACAAACACTGCGGCTGACCGACTAAGGGAAAACCACTGCAAAATACCTGCATTGTTGATGAGGATGTCCAAATGTTCCTCAGTCTGCTCGACATCTTTGGCCAGGTCCCTGACAGACTGCAGCGAGGCTAGGTCTAGTTTTTTTACCACCACGTTGCCGTTGCCACTGCGCTGCCGGATCTCGTCGGCTGCAATGCGGGCTCTGGTCAAGTCTCTGCAGGCTAGGATCACTCTGGCTCCTTGACAAAAACAGAGAATGTCAGTGCAATCACGATGTATGCAGTAATAGTGGAAGAAGTGCTTAATAAGTCAATTTAGGTAACTCCAAAGCCACTCTATAGACGATAACAGAGTGCTACACAAAAATGAAAAAAACAAAAGACTTATGGCTTATACAAAATGTGCAAACGTCTCACCTCGCTGGGCCATATCCAGGGCCGTCTCCTTCCCGATGCCAGTGTTGGCTCCTGTGATCAGGACTGTTTTCCCGTCCAGCCTGACCTTGCTCCGACACACTTGCCCAGCCATCCATCTACGCAAGGCCATCAAACCTGCCCCTGACAGGAAAGAAAATGGTAAAACTGTTTTAAAATGTTGTAAATAAATAAATACATATCAAATTTAGTGTGATATGCCTTTTTGTGCTTTATTTAGCATGCCCTTTATTTGTTTCTTTGTGGTGTTGAGCAATTTCTTGGCCCTTGTTAATATGACATGAAAAGCTGTGGGTAAAACTAATTCCCTTACAGGAGATTTCAGACATGGCTTGATTGAAAGATTGTAGGCTTATTTATAATTGTGAACAACAAGTCCTAAAGTTCTCTTTATATTTGTATTTGTGAAACACGTCAATGAGCTGATTCAAGTAGCTATTCCACTGACATTTCTAGATATTCACAAACTGAGCAGCAGCCACAATGAATGACTCCGCCAGGAACAAATATACTTACCTGACATATAGATTTCTGCCTAAATAACGGAGTACAAAGTACCATTTCAAGTAGTATTTTGTAATGTAATTTCACAAGTAAAGCTTACTGCATTCTCCGTGGTAAGAGTTAACTTAATTCCCCTGCACTGATATTTAAGACAATGTGGAAAGGTACAAAACATAGCTTACATAATATCCTTACGATTAAATAATGAATTTACCTGCTACAAAAGCAACTGTGAGGCCGGTCGCGTGCCTCTCTACAAAGTCCTTCATCACCTCAGCGTAGTTTAGCATTTTTAGGCTGTTACCCGACCAACTCCGAGCTTGAAGGGAAAGATTAGCACTAAATGAAAGTTAAATATGTGTCCGGTTGGAATAACTATGTGTTATTTATTGGCTATAACGTCAAATAACCTACTGCCAAAAACCTATTTAAGAAGCTACCCCGTTTTTTGTAAAGACGGTTCCCTGAGCAGAGGTGGGGGCGTGGTGTGCACCGGCTGGGATTTTCAGAGTAAGACTCTTGTTCAACGTGTACCCTCTGTTGTCATACTAGCTAATGCATGACATAACTCCTCTGTTCGCGTTTGTCTTCTGTCTACAACGAAAATTAATGTTGGAGTCTTGACTTAATGTCAATAATAATCTATTTCGGGCCCAACTCAAGCAGAGCTGTCTATCTGTGTAGCTTACACACGCCCTACAAAACACACACACACACACACACACACACACATACCAGTACAATTCAGCTCGCTGACTCATCTACTTCGTTTAGTTTAACGTATTATGCAGTTTTACAGACAAAACAGCAAGTTTTTTTACCTGCTGAAACTAATTAAATTATTAAAATGCTGCTTATATATCAATGCACCAATAACAAGGGTCTAAAAACATAATAATAAAACATTGACTGGAGCCAGACAGCATATTTTACTTTTGAAACATTGTGTTGCTTATACTTTTGTACTTTTACTTAAAAGGGTTTTAAATGCACGACTTCTATGATCACGTGGTATTGCTACTTCTGCATAGACAGCTGAACAGCACTGCAAAACACAACTTCTAAATTGGCTTTTATGTGGGCGTTTATTTTGAAACCGTAACTTCATGACGGATCGTGGTGTAGATGTGTCGCAACAAGTTGTCGTTCGTGACTTTAACTACATTTTAAAAAAGGTGATGTTTTACGCGTAGATGTTATACCGGCTCTTGTTTGACAATAGTTGATGTTTCGGAACAGTAGGGAACATTTTTTAGTAAAAACTGCCCCGGAAGTTCTTCGTGCTCGTGCCACGTCAGAGCTGCAAAATAGTTACCATCACTTCTGTTCTGTGTCCGCAGCTCTCAGCGGGTCTTTTTTATGCTTTTACCATGCTCTGCCTGGGACTGAGCTTTTTGCTGCTGCACGTGTTTGTGGTGTTTGGGACCGAGCTCACGTTTGAGCTCCCTGACAACGATAAGCAATGTTTCTACGAAGAGCTGGAGAAAGACGTGAAGTTTGACATAGACTTCCAAGTAAGTCGCTGTGAACGCTTCGTCCCTTTCGCCCCGTGTGTTTACAAGATGCTGCCAAAGTTATTCTTCAGCTTGGTATTCCGAGTGGTTTCTGTCTCTTGTTTTTGGAAATTATGAACATGCATAGTTTTAGTTCTTTACATAATTTCAGTTTTTAGTGAGGTGCCCATCGAGTCACTCAAATGACACTAAATCCTTTACAAATTTCTTTTTTTTTTACCCACCTATCTGGTTTGCTGCATAGCCAGTTTGAGTAAGTTCAACATGTTGCAACAAAACCACATATGTTACAACACTCGCATATGTCATCCACATGTGTGTGTGTTTTCTCGTCTCTTAGGTCATTTCAGGAGGCAACTATGATGTGGATAGCTTTGTCACCGATCCTCTCAACAATGTCTTGTACAACGAAAAGAAGAAGCAGTACGACAGCTTCTCTCACACCACAGCCGTGAAGGGCGTCTACAAGGTCTGCTTTAGCAACGAGTTCTCCACTTTTACACACAAAACGGTGTACCTGGACTTCCGCTTTGGAGAGGAGGAACCTCTCCTGAATAGCATGACCAGCACCACAGCACTGACTCAGGTAAGTCTCGGGAATTTGCTTCACAACTATGCTTGAGGAAGGAGGTGTTCAGGGATTTTAAAGGGCCGGACTGAGGCTGTCACTTGGCACCTCCAGTGTGGGAGTGGGTGTATGTGAATTGAGGCAGACTATTGTCCAAAAAACGATCACATGTCCTCACTTAAAGTGTTCACAGAACCAAAAAACAGCGTATCTTTGCCTTTATTTTAGAGATAGAGATTAGATTTTATTCCTGCTTCAGTCCTGTTTCGTTTCTCAATTTTTGGTAAATTTGTAAGTACATCCTGGAGGGCAGGCAAACAGAAAATATACAGAGACAAAAAGAAAACAACACATATTTTCACCTTGAAGACATGAACAAGATTGAAGAGTCACTGTAGCAAAAACAAAAACAGTGTTGAGTTTAGTAAGCTAGGCTAACTGATCAGCTGCTGAGCTAAAGGCAAGTGTAGCATTTTGTTGCTGTAACTATTATTTAGTTTAAGAAGTGAGACAGTTTATATAAAGTCCACTAGGTGGAGCCGGAGTTGTGCTGCCATGAGTCTCACCCTGTACAGGAAATATTGTCCTAACTGTGGCTAATGTGCTGTCATTACCCCACAATACCTGAAACACCCGGATGTGTTAAGGCCCCACGTTTTGGAGAGTTTTCAATTTCACTGCTAGAAATGTCAACCGTTTTCAGAAAAACTGCAGCTTTCAGAACACAATAAAACATCGAGTTCCTCCATATAAGCCCACATTCACAGTTCCCCAGTTATGCATAGCGTAATAAGCTGTACTATATATAGTATAGTATGTATATTTCTTAGCCACTTCGAGTCCTGATACATACAGGAAAAGCATAGGAACTTCCTCTGTATATTTGTCGGGCCGTTGCTCTGCTCTGGATTAATTTGTGCTGATCTTTCCACTTTGAGTTGGAGTCGTCTTGCGTCTCCATTCACGAGATCCTGAAGGTGGTGGCGGAATCGCAGACGTGGTACAGGCTGAGGGAGGCGCACGACCGCACAAAAGCGGAGCATCTCCTCGAGCGGGTGACCTACTGTTCCGTCGGAGAAACCGTCCTGCTGTTCGTCATCGGCGTCGGTCAAGTCGTGTTGCTCAGGAGCTTCTTCGCCGAGAAGAAAGGCTCTGTGGCGGCCACCACTTGAAACTTGCAGTCTCGATGCGCCCTCAGAAATACAGGTGGAACCTCGTCACTGTGAACACGTGAGTGCATCTGGAGAGCAGCACGCGTCTCGTAGTGTTTTCAGCGAACCCTTTTGTTAGAGGGATAGTTCGGGAAGTTTTCTCTTATTATTATTATTTTTTCTGCTCACCCAGTGTCAGATAAACTTGCGATGGCCTTTATTTCACGTCTGTGTTTTGTTCTTAACAAGCTGTACTGAAAAGAAACACCACTCGTACTTGTGTTGAAAATGAGATTGACACCTTTTGAACTTTGCACAGATTATTTATTTAGTTTTTATAGAAGTACATAATTCAGGTTCAGTTTAATCGATTTGTTAATGACCCGAATTAGGACCGCCATGGATTTACATCTGCATACCCAGCAAGTACATAGTGGTACACTGATGGAAACCAAAGAAGAGTTGTTTCTGAATGTGTAGTTTTATTTCTTTTACTGTGTGTGTGTGTGTGTGTGTGTGTGTGTGTGTGTTGGGTTTGTTACAACCTTAATTTATGTGCAGAAAATGTTATGAGTTGTAAGAGCTCTGTCTCCCTCATGTCCTTGTGTGTCTCATACAAAGTGCCTTAAGAGATCTGTTTTTTTTTTCCATTTCCTACCAAGTTGAAAGTTTACTGTTAATTTGTCTGTTTTACGTGCTATCCTGTCACAGATTCACTGAATTCTCACTTTTCCAAGTTTTACATTTGGGTGTGATTACATGTCTGTTATTTCATAAAGAAATATGTTTAATGGAAATTAAGTGACTTATTATGGATTTGTTTTTTTCACCAAGGAAGTTATGTTTTCATTCCTATTTGTTTATCTGTCTGTTTATCTGTAAAACCTCAGTCAAATTTAGTGGAAATTGTAGGTGAAAAGGCAAAGTTTCTTAACATTGCCAGACTATGATTGCATTTTGAGCATTATTTGGTATTTTCCGGGAACTATGATGCCAATTCAGATCCAAGTTCTCATAAAAATGTACTTTAAATTAGTATCTGTATTTTCTAATTGTAAAAGTTTCATAAGAAACATGTATTATTAAAATAAGAAAAATAGATAGAGCTCATCAGCTCTCTTATTGTTTTCTAATTGACTGATTACATTACAAGAAATGACGAAAGCATCTCAGTAGCATCTTTTACCATTTCATATCAAGAACAAAAATGATCCTGACCGGACAAGAATGACATTAAATCAGTTTGCATGCTGTGTGCCAATCCAGTCCTATATTAAGAGAAGCAGCTCTGGGAGGCTGCTGTGCGGTGGGAAGGAGGGAGGAAATAGGAAGCATTGAAGTGAACATGAACTTGCACCCACCCTAACCTAAACGAGCACGCTTGACAGTTCTTGCTGGCCAATGAGAGCGCTCCATCCAAGCTGACGTGGGTGGCATTCATTGGCGCTTCAAGGGCCGGCGTAACACGTTTACCGGTCATTACCGGCCCGTTTCATTCATAAGAACGGAAGGTACAGTCCCAGTGGTCGTGTCCGTGACCACCCCGCTCAACCCGTAGTAAACATGGCAGCTTACCTAAAGGCTCTAACGACCGTGTCGAGGAGTACAGCCGCGGCGCTGTCGCAAAACCCCACAGCGCTCTCCCCGGCCGCGGTCTGCCATCACAGACGGCACCAGAGGAACTGTAAGTCAGCCGTCGACTAAAACCCACAACTAAATGACTCAAAGTTGACCGAGGTGCGCATTTTAAGTGGGTTTCATAACATTCTTGTGGTCGCCTGGCCGGGAAACACAGTGCGGACTGAGTGAGTGTATGAATGAGTGCTAAATAGTACGGGACAGTGGAAACCGGTAGGAAGTTGATATGTGGCTGATTGGCGACTAGCCATCACTGAGTCATAAATACAACACTCTGAAAATAGGAATCCAATACCGTTTTTATTAACACCTGATTACAGAAGTATCAAAAACTCAAACCAGAAGACCAAATTAAGACCTAAAGGTGTAAGAAACAAACAATACAGCAATATAATGCATGAATACGGAGTAGAAAGTGGATAATCTGTTGGATAAATCTCCACAGGTGAGAGCATTTCTGTCTATTTAGCCCACAGCAGATATGAATAACACACTGGGCGTTACAAAAGTAGTCATTAGAAGCCCATAATAGCGGCTGGTGCCAGCCTGTCTTGGCGTGTGAGTCCACGTGACAGTCAGTTACACAAAGGGCTTGACAGGTAATAACTGCTATCAAAGCCGTCATATAATCCCAAAGTCATAACGTCTGGCAGAGAAAGAGCTCTGCAGGTGTCACGGGTGAGCTGAGTACATTTAAAGGTATAGTCTTTTTAGACATATTCTTAACTTGTTTGAAAGATTGACATGAAATGAGATGCAAAAAAAATTCAATACAATTCTTATACAGGCGAGCTTTCCCTCAGGGTTGGGAGTTTAAAGACTGCTGACCCAATTGCATCGACAGTCACACACTAGCCAAGGCAGTGGATTTGGTTTAAAGCAATGGAAACATGCAAGTTATGACTTATTGTATATTTATATAATAATAATATTAGGTTTTAAAATGACCCTCTGGCTAAATTAATGTTAACTATCGAGTGGCAGCATCAACTGTGTGCAGACTTTAAAAAAAAAAAGTTTGTTTCTCCCCAACACTTATAGTATCAGCTGTAAACAACACTGTACAGCATGATAGTTTATGTAACTGTACATTTTATTCAGATGCCACAAAGCGCATCAAGGTTGACCAGCCGGTGGTGGAGATGGACGGAGATGAGATGACTCGCATCATATGGGAGTTCATCAAAGAGAAAGTAAGTGGAACAGAGTACAGCTCTGCTAACCTTTTTTTTATGATTTAGACCTGCTGTGTGTGTGTGTGTGTGTGTGTGTGTGTGTGCGTGTGTGTGTGTGTGTGTGTGCTTGCTGTGCAGTGCTGCCATCAATACAAATAACACATTGTACACGTACAGCTAATCTTGACCAACGTTGATGTTGAGCTGAAGTACTTTGACCTGGGTCTGCCCTACCGAGACCAGACGGATGACCAGGTCACCATTGACTCCGCTCTGGCTACTCTGAAATACAACGTGGCTGTCAAGTGTGCCACCATCACCCCTGATGAGGCCCGAGTTGAGGGTTAGTTTAACTCACTGTGGGGAATCATATGCTATTTGTGTTCATCTATTATTCTAACTTCTGTGTTGAACTTGTACATCAAATCAGGCTGATTCTAGCCATTACAGAATATTTCAACCAAACGAAACTTTATGTAATAAATTATTATTATTTATAATAATAATTATTATTATTAATTAAAATATAAATATATAATAATATAAAATCTACTTTATTTATATATATATATATATATATATATATATATATATAT
>JAVQJD010010038.1:0-32088 GCA_036023655.1 Nannoperca australis | reverse complement strand
TCAATGTCTTGACTCTATTTTCTAATCATTTCACAACGTATGGTGGTGAATAAGTGTGACTTTTCATGGAAAACACAAAATTGTTTGGGTGACCCCAAACTTTTGAACGGTAGTGTATTTGTCATTATATAAATGTTAATTTCTTTGGTTTAGTTTAGTAATGGAAAATACTGTAATCAAGAAACTGGTTTCCTGTGGGCAAAATCAATAGCGTTTTCTTTTCAATTCTCCTAGTCATTTATTTACCAAGTATTCCTAAATATAATCACATGCTCCTTGAGATTGGCATAAATCCCTTTCGCTGAAGCCAATGATTCAATTTGAATGCATTAGTCCTCTATTCTTCTCAGTCTCATATATTTGCTTTTCAACCCGAGAGCCTGTGAATGAGATGATAGAATGTATTCATTATGCAACAGTGTAATTCTTTCTTTTTTTTCTCCATTTGCTCTGTTTGTCTATCTAAATATCTGACTGTAATGACACTCCAGTGTGATGAATGGAGAGGTGGTTCACCATCCCTCTCTGAAAGCCATTTCATATGGAAGCCATTCATCACACACTGATACAAAACACAAGAACAGGGCTTGTTAAATGTTTCACAGTGCTGTAACTGCCTGAGAAGTGACCAACGATCCTTTTAGTAGCCGATTTCATGCCTGTCATTTATAGGTCAGAACAGTAGAAGCCGTGTTCACCTGAAAATGACCTGACATGACACCCTACAAAACTAAACTTATTAAACTACTTCTTTCTCTCTTTTTTCCTTCTGTTTCAGAGTGTGGACTCAAAGATTTACACACGTATAAAACGGCATACACACAATTCATGTTCACATACACACACTCACACACATACACTGAACACAGAAGAATTGCTGTGAGCAGCCAATGAGGAGGAAGACCTTTCCAGGATACAAGTCACAGCATCCCTCTATGGTACACAATGGATGGTGGAGCTGAGTATTTCTGCACATGCCATAGTTTGTTTATTCGTGTATGTGTGTGAGAGAGAGAGTGGATGTATGCGTTTGTGCATAGCGGGCACATTTGTGTGTACAGACATTTTGTGTGCACAGGTACATTGTTTTCCTTTTTTTGTTTTTTTTGTTTCTGTATAGCTACCACTTGTAAATTGTGACAAGTACGTGTCAAGAGTTTGTAAGCTGTAACTTTCTGAGAACTATTGTACTAAAATGCACTCAATAAACGCCTTGGAAAACAAGTCAATCACCATGTGGTCTGTGACTCAATAATTTGGGTGAGTCAAAAAAGCAGAGAGGAATGGTTATTATCCAGTAACACTACTGTCAGCACTGTGCATGAGTGTGACGTCTAATGCTTGGTTTCATAATGGATAAGGAAATAAACAGCTTTTTGTCACCGCCGGTCTGGCTGGCAGCACGTGTTAAAAGCCATCAGCCACTAATAAACGAGCCGTCACTCGGATTACACTCAAACCCAAAAAATGGCTCTCCAAGGAAAGTGACAATATTTTGACAAACTAGTGGAAATTATCCTCCCATCTAAACTCTTATGTGGGTCTCAAACACAGACTTGCGCACACACACATGCATACAAATACGCAAGCAGTCACAGTAGTCTCGTAAATTCCAGTTGCCAGAGACTGAGACTTTTAAAGCACTTCACACGCTGGAAAGTGTGTTGCACAGTAATGATATGGTTAATGGGGTGAGTCGAAAGATATGGGGATCTATCCAAGTCTCAGCATTCCTCCAAAACTGTTTATTGACTCTAATTGATTGATAATATCCAGCTTCATATTAGCAGAGAGACTGCTGTGCAGAAGCTGAGCCAAATCCAAAGGAAGCCAGCAAGATTCAAAAAACTGTTAACTTTGTCTTTTCAAGTTTGATATTTAAATAAAGTGCTTCACTCATCACTTTGTCCGTATATTACGGTGTATGCAATGATAGTGTAACAAATGTTTTGACATGATAATAAAAATGTGGAGATGTTTGAATTAAAGAGTAACTTAACACCAGACTGAAAAGGAGCATTCCACTCTCTGGTTGAAAGTTTCAATTCAGTTTTTACCTCTCATCAGGTGTGTGTGGTTAGGTGTGCCTGTAACCACCTGGAGTACACCTGTACATCACTACAGTAAGTTGAGAGGTTAAACCACTGGAGGTCAGCAAAAACTATATTTCCAGAAGGTCTTAAGTTCCTCTTTGCGTTATAATGTCAGCTTTGTGTCCAGTTTTATGCACCTTTAATCTTATGGTATTGTAATATTGTTAGCTGCTGAGATTTGGGAATGTAATTAAAAAAAGAGCCCGATATGAAACACAGACAATCTTTTTTTTTAACAATATCACTATGTTCCCAGATCTCAGTAACTGTAGTGACTGCTATTATAACCTTTAGAATCTGCAAATATCAAGCCCAAGTTGTGTTAAAGTGGACTTTTCCTTTAATGGATATGGCCTTTGAAAGAATATGCTTTGACTCTAACCCTTTCACAGACTACCACACGTTTCACATGAGATGCTCAGGAGATAGTTCAAGGTCATGAGGATGCTTTAATTACACTTTAAGAGCTCCACTAATAGTTTAACAGATGTAATGGTCATTGAAATGGTGATGTTCTTTATGGTATCCATCCCTTATACCCCTTTAGCTTAATTGGCCTGTTTTTCACTTTAATCAGAGCAATTAGAGAGATAGTGGAATATATGTGCTCTCATGACAAGGAGTGCTACATTACATTGAGTGTGAAAGCTGACGTGTGTGTGTGTGTGTGTGTGTGTGTGTGACAGAGAGAGAGAGAGAGAGAAAGAGAAATAGGATGAGATTGACAGATTGAGGCTGACAGAAAGCCAAAGAGATGAAGACAGAGGTGAGTATGGAGAGCGTCCTCTTAAAGTGCTTCATCTGTAACAGGGTGTTTATCACTGACGAGGGAGTCAGCTCACTTTATTTCACATTAAAGTCACAGGAAGTTTGAAAAGTGACTTCTCAGCAGCAAATCTTTGCCTTAATCAATATTCCCTGAGCAATCACCTGCGAGAAAGGGATTGGTGCACAGCAGGGAACTCCTGCAGAGAGAAGGGTAAAGAGTTGGAGAAAAAGCAATCCATCCAGTGGTGCAGATCAGAGTGTGGGAGTAGAAAACTTGGAGTGAATACTGAGTGAAGGACAGCGGAGGAACATAGTAAACGTAGAAACCATGGACAAAGATGATGGCACGGAGATAATGAGAGGGAGTCCTAGCAGGTAGAGAAAGGAATGGTAGAACTGGAGGTAGGCATTTCTCAAATCCTTGTGCTTGTGCGTGCATTTTTAAAAGAAATGATTATTTAGCAAAACGCAGAGAACATAACATGACTAGAATTGCGTTGATCCCCAGTGGACGCTTTGTGAGATTGTCCGAGGCCTAAATCTAATCTCAGCGCTTGCTGGCTGCAGGGCCTCAGTAAGCTGTCTGCATATTTTCAGTGATCTTGGGGGGGGGGGCTAAGAAAAGCCTGCAGCACAAACTGCTCTAGGAGACCACAGTCTGAATATGGTTCACAAGCTCTGTGGAGGATAGTGTTGTTTCCTGACATGTATAATTTTACAAATAATTAAATATAAAGATGGGTGAAAATCCTCTACTGAATGGTTTAAACACAATTTGTTCAAAATCCTTAGACCCTTGGTTAAGGAAAAAACCCTGTAATACGAAAAGAAAAAGGAAGAAACCTCCGGAAGATCAAAGAGGAGGGATCCCTCATTCAGAATGGATGGACATGCAAAAGATCTTTTTATGTATACATAAATTATGAAAAACAGTACACTATATAGAAAGAGAATGACAACAAATAAAAAATAGATTGCTAACATGTATGAAGAATAAGGATCCAGGATGATGTCAAGTAAATACCATGTGCCAAAACTAGAAAGACCTGGACCATCATGAATCTCATCTGAAAAGCTGGCAGACTGCAAGAGGCAAAACTCAAGGAAACAATTCATACAAAGGGAGAAGAGATACGATGAGGATGAGAATGATGAGAATCCAAGATGCCTGGAATTGTTTGTAGCTTATAGCACTGCCTGGCCATGTGCATTTCATAGCTGAAGTGTTTACAGCTCGCCTTTTCAGGGAGACAGATTCCCGACTATGAAAAAGAAAAAAAAGAAAACCAATGAGTAGAATACTGTACTCTGTGTCTGTCTCTATAAACAGTGCCAGGTCACATGTGGAGCCCTCTGACTCATGCAGCCTGAACAGGTATTGACCTTCAGGTTCCTTTTCTTGCTTCAGAAGCCACATTTTGGCCTTTGCATAACAACATGGCTAATCATTCTCAATTCATTCCACCGTAATGATGGAAAAGTTGCATTTCACTTGTTCAGTAATTAAGTTATTGATGGACCTCAGTGAGTTCGGTAAATGTAGAAACACTGTTTGGCTTAATCAAGACGTCAGTTGCAAGATTCAAAGTGTATCTCTCTTAATAGTAGAGGACATTTCTCCTTTTGTGTATAGGAAGAGAAATCCAGCACCTGGGTCAAATGAGATTTTATGTCTCAGAGGAGTTCATCAAATTTAATTATGATACATATAATTACCAAAAGCAATCTTCTGTGTGGTAGGAATAATCATTTCAGAGAGATGTTGGCACCTGCAGGGGTAAGGCGTAATTTAGAGACAGTCTAGAGTGACAGGAGGAAGAGAGTGAGGCAGAAAGAGACAGAAACAGGTGATTGTATACTCCACTGGGAAAATGACAGCAGTCTGCCTGCTACAGTCTCCTCTTTCTTCCTGTGCTTGGAAATGACAGGAAATGTGGAGTCAAGTTAACCAGTGTTACTGTCGTTCTGCTGTTAAGTATCCAGTGGGATTACAAAAGAACATTTGACAAGTACTTGATTTTGGTTGATTATGAAAACATGGCCATCTTTCATCATACTTGCGCTTGGGGGAACATAAACAAAAGCCTTGCTGAATCCAGATGTTTGTAAATGAGCTGGATTTATCACAGCAATATGTGAAGAAAGACAGTCTGAAGTTGTGCAGCAGGTGAACAATGGGAGGCAGAGGAAGAGGTGAGTTATGATGGCTCCAGGATCACAGCTGTAATTGGTTCTTTCAGAGGGTGAGAAGGGGTAGGGGTTATGAGGAGGGACATTACCCCCCTTCCACACTCACACACACACACACACACACTCACACACACACACACACACACACACAGCCTCACACGCTCCCCACCTATCCCAGAAACCCCCCGCAGAGTCTAATCCCACACAGAGCCCCTCTCAGCTCCGCCTGCCTTCGATTGCTGCAAAAATCAATGAAATATTTTCCCACCAAAATGAAGAGGAACAATGGAGGAGATCCGCCCTTCAAGGTCTTCTTAATTAGTGAGTTCACACAAAATAGCTCCTTTGCTTCATGGCTTGCAGAACAGAGTGAGAGAGAGAGAGGGGAAGAAGAGAAACAATGGATAGTGAGTGATGAAGGTCATGCACTTCCCACTCGTTGCTCCCATCTCTCTAATATCAACTTCATAACTCATAACCTTGGCTGCCAAAGCACATCCGATCGTCTGACATCCCTCCATGTTTCCAGCCATAGCTGTGTACACAGCATGCCATGCCAGAAGCTACAAGCTTTTCCTCTCTTTGTCTCCTTCCCTGATGTGTAAAGAGACATGCCACTGTGTTTTTATCACATCTAACCCTCAAAATGAAAGTGGAAACCCTGCCATTTTGTTGTATTATTTAAAGGCTATCTGATGTCTTTGCTCTGGGTAAGTGCACAAGGTAAACTGGGTCGTTCTTGTGCTGAAATTCTACAATACCCTTCACTTGAATGCCCTCATAGGGTGATGCAAGAGAGCAGATGATAACAGACGATGCTGACCTCTATCTAATGAGAGAGTTGGGATAAAGATATGTAAATTTCCCACATTTGCCTTCAGCCTTTTGTGCCAAGGAGGACATATACACCTTACCTCTACTTGTGCTATACAGTGCATACCTGTATTATCATGGCTGCAGATGATTCATGTAAACATTCCTCAACCGCTTGATGCATAAATCAGTTCATCGTAAAAATAAAGTGCATCACTTTATCTCCACACTTACAGCAACATCTCAAAGTATGTTCTTATTGCTGAGCACTACACAGCAGTGATGCATGTGGAGCAGAATTATGTAGAGCAGTGAAACATTGGTTAATGGCAGTCATTACTGCTCTTAACCAGCACCTGCCATCTTAACAAATGCTCATGGCATTGAGAGCTACATCCCATAGATGCACTTCAGCTGGTATAATGGTATTCATACTTGGTAAAGAGTGATACACTGCACAGTCACACTTTATGTGACTCTTTTAACTGGCTGTTGCAGAGCTCCTAGGGAATATACAACACTTTCAGCTTTATGACACGCCAGAGTGGGCATACTGACTAAAGAATGTGTAAAATGTATACTTCCAGTTCCCAGTTCTGATTGGCTAAAATGCCAAATAAAAACAGACCTGTGTCAGTTCAGCACAAAAACAAAAGTACCTCTATGCCTCTGTGGAATGTAGCCACACGGATAGATCTGGGTTTTATTCTCCAGGCTTACACATATCCATCTCTGAGATTTCTGCTGCCAAAACAATTATAATGGAGGTGAGTGGAAATTTCTTTTGAGGTGATCAAAGCATTGAAAACCAGAAATGATCCCATGATAGTTTCATAATGGCTCAGACAGGCAAATACCTCACTCTGCATTCCTACATTGTCCACCAAAAGCCTTTTGAGACAAAAGAGAATACAAGTGTATGTTGGACAACTTTCCCGTCATTTTACCCACTTCACTTAACAAATGCCACTAGAATCTGCCGACCGCTGTGATTGTTGTGAAGAGTTAGTATGTAAAAATGAAAACCTAAGAAGCTGCCTCATGACCTCATAGGGTCAACAGAGTGCTGTACACATTGCCATGTTCATGGATGCATATATATGTGTCCATTTATGAGTGTTTCCATGTGTGCGAGTTTGTATATGTGCATGTGTCCAGATGGCGGCTCCTCTGATGGGAGTGTGTGTGTGTTGGTGAGCTGTAACTCAAGAGGCTGGATGGAGGACAGACTAAGTGGCTCTCAGGGGAGAGTCGATCGGTTGTTAAAGACAGTGGAGAGGGACACAACAGCCTCAGCGCCTGCTAACAGCCAAAACAGACACACAGTCTTGGTTAGTGTAATTGCTATAGACAGGCAGCCATCTGAATGTCCTCTCTAAGTTGCTCTCTCTCTGACATGCTCACAAAGGTCTTTCACCTTCCTCCAGTCAGTTATGTCAAAGGAACAGGATGGATTATAGTGACAGAAAAGTAGAAAAGGAATGTGGAAATTATATTGTCATAGAGTCTGTGCACCCATTTTGGCCAGTAATTCAACCACCAATCGTCACACTGGACGTTTGCAGTTGATAGAGCTCCTGCCTTCTCAACATGAAATCCTGGTAGATGTACTTTAACAGCTAACCAGACAACCTATGAAAATTTAATGTAGTTTCAAATGAATCCATTCCTACTAGACTAGAGCATTTTATTCTTCTCAACCCTGGTGTGTATTTAGTGCTTCCGCCATTGACAGTGACAGCTTTAATTGGGCCCAAATCAGATGCCTGTGGTGTAACAAGTCAAAGCTCAAAAAGCCTGGAAGAACAAGGGTAGGGAGGGAGTAGGAGGTGTGGTGCCTTCAGAAGAAAGATCCCGCCTCTCCCCAACATCCTCCCCTTCCCATTGATACCTCCCAATTCCCCCTATACCCACATGTAAGGCATTATTCAAAGTGATGAAAGAAGAAGAGGAATGCCAAATGATAACTAAGTCCCTCCAGACATCTCCTTCCCATTCCCAACCCTGCCATCATTTCTACTGTCCTCTCCACTTACTATCTCTACCACCACAATCCTTATGTGGCTGGGAAATGCAGCTGCTGTCTGCTGCCTAGAGCCTCCAGGCTGATCTCTCACTTTCTGGAATGTGCAATGCCATAATGAGCACTGCCCCCTGCTCCATCTACCATGTTCTTCCTCCATCTTGAGTCCCGCTCTCCTCCTGCCGTGCAGCATAGGTGAACGGCACATACAAGCTGATAAATGGTGAAATAAAGAAGGTAATGAAAAGTATTTATTTCCCAAATTCATGGAAGGGAATCTATTTGATAAATGCATGAGTTTTTAGTTTTAGTTTTTTAATAAAGGAGATAATTCCATATGCCTCAAATAACCCAATTATAATGAATGAAGGTGCAGCAAAATCATATAAATGATATGAGTTACTTTTTAGGAGTGAAAATCTGTTATTATTAATTACCATCTTTTGTTTGCAGGCACTACATCTGCAGAGTTTTCATAAATGATGGAAACTCTCACTAAATGATGGAATCCTCAGGGACATAAAGGTCTGCATGCAGCTGTGTTTGGCCTGTGTGCTTATGTTGACTCATGACCTTTGAACCTGACTCATTACTTACACCTGTCAGTCAGTTGAGGCCTGGCCTCTGGAGGGGATTTGTGACAGCTGAAGGGTGAATGAGGCATACCCTGCACCTAAATCCAACAGTCCATACTCTCCTGTGGTCTCAATAATTATAACTCAAGGGCTGATCTCTGACACTTCATTTATTACACCAGGGAGATGTAGGATTTCATAAAGGGCACAACGTAGGATAGTATATTCAGCACGAAACATTGCTGAGGTGTTTTCATGTTGGTAGCAGCCATCTTGACATGTCCTTTAGTATATCCATTCACAAAGTGAACTCAAAGCATTCCGTGCTCACTCTGATAGTGGGATTAGCTTGCTTTTCATACAGTTTCATATTTTGAACTGTAGAACTGGTAGCCAGGATTAGTTCCGATTTCAGTCTAGCCCGCAGGCCAGGAACCGAGATCAGATAGGCATGCATTGTTCAGCTGGGTACAAACCTGCCCTCAGATCCAGTCAGAAGGGGAAGCTCTATATTACCAGGATAGTATGCCAAACACAACACCGTGGGTGTCGGCTAACTTGACATTTTTCTCAGCCTTGAACTCAACCATATCTTTGTTTTGTTCTGCAACATTGGAAACCATTAACACAACTTATTTTCTTCTTTCTATGTTTGTTTATCTGTGCATGGAACTTTACATATTCTCTATGCATTACATTCTGTCATACCATTAGCATATTTGTTCATTACACTCCCAACCCATTGCGCGGCCCAATCTGTTGTCTATAGGAAATGATATTTGCTCAAATGAGCCCCTGAAGCAGCCACATAGTGTTGATAATAATGATAGAAATCTAGTTTTCCTTTTGATGCATGGACGCCTTTTAGATTTATTGGCCATATGCTGGAGCTGTTGTGGCTGCTGCAGTTATTGTTGTTGATTGTTTTTAATCTTGCCAAGTGTTGGACATCAAACGGACTATACAAGGCTACCCCTGACTGGGTGATGTGAAGGATAAGAGAACTAACAGTCTCTTAAGGCAGTGTCTGTGCATGTGTGTGAAAATACTTAAAAAATATGTAATGTGCATGGCTGACTTTTGTAATTATGTGTATACACATTCCTGTCTGTGTGTGTATAAACCCTGTCCTGAATGTGTGTGTACTGTATTAGATGAGCTGTATCTTTGCTGGGTCAGGTCCTCTGAGAGAGCAACCTATGGCAATCTGCAAGCAAAGACCGTTGCTCACGTGACGGTCATGAGGTTGGATTAGGGGAATGTGTGTGTATAGTATGTAAAATAACCATATCTCCACCTGTCACTGATCTTGTAGGTGCAGTTTAGGGAGGACATTTGGTGAGATTGTCTGATGGTCTTCAGTATGCTTGTAAGCTGAACATCCTGTTCTTGCCTTAGGCATGTTCAGAAACAAAAAATACACAAAAACTAACAATTTCTCTGTATTCAGTCCCTGCTGTGCTCATGTTGGTCTGTCTGGTCTTGACTGCTCTGTCTTCTAAAAGATGGGGCCTTGAAGCTGTACTCCGTGGTATTGAACCATAGCACTTCATCAGTTTGCAGTTGTTAACAGACTTGTCTTTACCTTGGTTTACAATTGGATAGCTACATGCAGATCTTTCTCAGTGAGTGTGGATTCTATTCTAGTCTATTGAGCATTTCATATATTCCACACATCGTCTCTTCTTGGGTTTGCTGTTAAAGTAACACTTCAACTGATCCTTGTTCCTTTTAACATGGACCTGGCTAATCCAGGCAACATCGGGGCAAGAATAGCTCTCTTTGTTATTGTCTTTTTTATGTTGGACTGGCAGGTGAGTTTGGAGTTAGAAGTGTTTGGAGATGCACTCAAGCATATTTGAATATTGATTATTGAACACTTGTCCCTGCTACATGAATTTTACTTATTTGGACATAACATTCTGTAAGGCGTCAATACCTTTTTAAAATCCACCTTTCAGGAATGAGATACATTAACAGATCTCAAACTTTTACTAAAACATCCATCAAAGGTCTTTCAAAGAGTTTACATCAAGGGCATTAAACACTAGATCATCTCATCCACCACTGCCCAACAAAAAAAGAAAAATGACAAAAAACAAACATATTTGCCTACAATATTCACAATGCTTGCAGAAAAAAAGTTATTTTTTAGTTATTTTAGTAAATAGAAAGAAAAAAGTCCTCCCACATTTTTGTTAAAGAGTTAGAGTGTGCCACCCATAAATCTATTTGTCACAGAGATGATATTGATTATTAAAATGGACAAATCACTTTGAACTAAATAAATCAGACTTTAGCCTTTTCAAACTCCCCTCTCACACACTGAGATATTTATTTATCTAACTCTCTTTCTTGCTTGAGATGTTGAGATGGTAATAGAGAAAATTGAGGAAAAGGCAAACTGAGATTCTAAAAGAGTCCGCCACTAATTTAGCAATGCACGACTGTAGCATTGTTAGACTCAAAATGGACAGTAAAAAAAAAAAAAAGTCAATATCAATGCAGCAGAACGATATATGTATTCTGATAGTTTTTCTTATTTCACACATTTTTCTTCTTTGTCAAAACCTGGCACCTACATTACCCAATATGCAATTCAACCATCAACAGTTTGCTCAGAGAACAATATGGGTCTGGTATGCTCTCTTCTTACTAATCCCACAGCCCCATATTTGGTTTATTTTCAAACTTGTAGTCTTTAGACCCAGCTGACACTGACTCACTCACCTCCCTCTGGAAGCACACATTTTTTATACAGTTCATCTTAAACCTCAAAGACATTTCTAACTAACACTAATTTCTAATTTCTTCTAACCTTCAAAACTGTTAAACACAATGGATGGCAAAAAAAATTATATGTTAAAGAAATTAGGAACTATATTCTAAAGAAAAGAACAGGTAGTCTGCCAGACTATAGATTGTGATAATCCAGGTATCAGGGAAAAAAAGAGTCTAGTTAATGAAACTGTCACCTAATAGCAGATGCATCAAATTACCTTGTCAGATCTGCACTGATTTAATGTAGAATTTGATCTCTGAAGCCCTGGGCCTAAGAATAAAAGGATAGAGTTGTCAATTACTATAATCCGTAATATAGGAAAATATTAATCTAATCACTTAAGGACTGACTTGGGTGTCTGTTTAGACTTGAAATGAGTGGATTTAAAGTTTGCAAGTTTAAAATTGGCGAGGAAGTGTGAGTTATTGTGTTACTCTGTGGGTTATTTCAATCCAGGACATCACGTTCCACTGGAATGATTTTGCTGGAACCAATCAGTGGTGCTGTGCATAATCATGCAGATGGGCCAGGCTGACTGGATTTCCTAGAACAAAATAAGACTCTGACTGCTTCAAGAGGAGGAAAAGGTGGAGAGGTAAGGAGAGGCGAAGAGAGGAGACCACCGAGTAGAACAGGAGGAGAAAACAGGACAAGAAAGAACGGAACAAAAGAGGCAAAGAAAATGTGACAGAAAAATAGAAAAATGAAGGGGGTCAAGAAAGGCAGGACTGAATAGCAAAGGAGATGACAGGTCAAGATAGGACAGGGAAGCAGAACAGAGCAGAAGAATGAGATTCGTGCAAAGATTCTTTTAGGAGAGGAGAAGAGGAGAGTTAATGTAATGACCTGTCTAAAATGGATGGGGAGAATAATGGAGTAAGGATGGAAATATAACAGACTAAAACCTAAAAGCAAGCAAATAGAAGAGCAGCAAAACAGAGAAAACAAACAGAATAGGTGAAGAAAATAAATCTAGGATTCATGCAAGAGGGGAAAGGGAGGCAACAAGAGATAATAGCAGAGCGAAGCTAAACAGATCTCTTGCATCTGTACCCTGGATAGGGAGATATATGTGTCTGCACAGCCCTGCCAGATAGATAGGACGGCACAAGATGAATGAGATGGGTAAATATGCTTGTGCTCATCTTATAACAATCATGGACATTCTGATGATAACAGCAGGTGTTATCATCTGTGTGAGTGTGTGTTCTTCTTTATCTGTATGTATGTGCGCATCTGTCTGCAAGTGTTGATATACTGCTACTAAGCTTTAGGTGTGTATAGTTTGTGTATAATACTATTCAACAGAATTAACTCTGTATAATAGTTGTTGCTTAGTTTGATTATTTTAAACAATCACACTGGAAAGTCATTTTAGCTGTTTCTATAATAATATTATTCAAGCATACTGTAGTTTTGAATGTTTTCTAACCTTTGTTTAACAGAGTATCTCTGGTCGCAATCATGTTTCATACAATCACATAATCAAAGTCAGATATGATGGCTGAAATTTGATTTATTGGACAAAGTTGGAGGTAGTAAGCACAGACATCGTAATAGTAGCTTTATCAGAATGTTCGATTTCATGCCAGCCATTGTATTGCTTTGCAGGATTTGTGTTGGGAGGGAATGTTTGCAGTCCAAGGTAATGATAGATGTTATTGACACTGGTACAATCTCCTATGATCAACGATTGAAACAAAAAAAGAAAGAAAAAAACAATAGGAGGTGGGGCCCTCACTTTATTACTGGAGAGCAGAAGTGCAAACTGAAGGGTATGTTGACAGTCAAGTCTGGCACACAGAGCAGTGCTGTTTGAGATTCACATCCTTACATGTACTGGAATAAAACACACATGTATGTACTGTTGGTGTATGATGTGTTGCATATATCTGAATATGTAGCTATAGCTATTTCCGACTGATGTATGTTTTGCATACACAGCCTTTAAGCGGCAAAAATCCTTAAAAAAACATGGTGGAAAAATATAAACCCCCCTCTGTTGTGTAAATGCTAATTTGTCAGGCAGATTGACATTTATCTTCATTCTAACTTTATGTTTTCAACAAGTTGCTGTTTTTATTGTGTGCCTGTATATGTGTGCATGTGCTTGTTATGCTTGGAAAAAAAAAAAATGTTCCATCAAAGTTAGCCTTTGCCGTTTGCTTCACTTCTATGTATAGATCACACACAGCTTCTGAGACTGTTTGTAGCCAACATCTGAGCTCCGCAGGTTCACAGTGGGGGGCAGGTACTCATATGTGCGCATCTCTACAGAGGTGCGTTTGTGAATAAAAATGTGTTGTTTACTTCTATATCAGTCATACCCCGGAGTAAATGTGTTGTACATTATAAACCCTGAATGAAAAGAGTTTGAAATTCAGATTTCCTGAAAATGTCAGAAAAATTACTTACTAAGTTTACACAGAGCACAGTATAGTATTCTTGTAAATCCATCCAACCAGCTATTATTGTTACAATACTAAATTCTGTGTACAGAATGATTCAGCTCAGGCCTGAATCCCATGCAATCTGTCTGAATGGTCAAGAGCAAAAAGATTATTATCATTCTTATCCCAGTGTGTGAGTCGAGGAGCTCTGTAGTTGTGGAGTAAAAAACTCCTTATCGACGGCTCTGTCTCTTTCAAGAATGTATACCCAGGTGACTTAAAAGAAACTGACTTCAAAAGCTGGAGGAGTCAGCTTGGAGTGTAGAACACTGAGCTGACCAGCCAGATGCTGGTCTCCTTGAATCTCTCTCCAGCACCTCCACTATCTACACATATCAGCTTTTTGATGTTTGTGTGTTCACACTCACTTTATTTGTTACAGGCTCAACTCTTTTATTATGCAAAGTCATGATGAAAGAAGTCGACAGATGTTCTTTTGTCCTTTTTGTGGTGGCAGATGTCTGTCCTTAAAACTTATGATGTAGAACTGGAATTTGAATTCTCCTCCTTTTCTGTGTAAAAAAATATAAACCATGATACTGTGCATATTTTCATCAAAATCCTCTGGGTGGCTTATCTCCATGGCAGCTGTTGACTGACATTTGATAGCTGGCATAATTAGGAGATGTGCTGTCATCTTCAGTGGTGCGCTACTGACTGGAACATTTCATACCCCTATTGCTGGCAGAAGTTGACAGCTCATCCCCTTTTTCAACAGCACAAAGTATTGATTACGTACCACTAGCAATTTTTTGTCTGTCCTTTAACAACGTTAAACTTTCGGGAAGACCCGTTGTGCTGTTAAGTCTGTATTCCTCTCGCTAAGTGGAAGATAGCAAGCTAAGCTAAGTAGCTTTTACTCTGAAAGTGGAGGCTAGTGAGGAGGCTCACTGATTCCCTTTCACTAATGTAGTAATGTGACATGACCAATCGCCTTGCTGTCAGTTTGTCCGAGTGGACACTAGTGGTATTGCAAAGAAAACAATCCCCTGAGGTCCAAAAAGTATTTTCCCTCCACCATTATAACAAATATGTCTGTAAAACTGATGAAAAGAAACCTTCAAGTGAAAACAAGATCAATTATTACTCTGTCCATTATTAGCTTTTAATCCGTAGAAGATATATGTTTGTTAAATATTCCCAGAGTCTAAAGAATCTTATTCAATTCATCATTATATTAATTATTAGATTTTCAAGTGTGTTAGGACATCATCCTAATGTAAAGTCTATGGGCTGAGCAGGAACGCACCTGGCAAACCCAGCAAAATGAACACTAATGCAGATGTGCAGTAGGAAGCAAAACCAGAACATAGAACTTTTTTGGCTAATACACTGGCCGAGCAATTTACATCCAAGTGACTGGGAACCCTCTTTGAGTCCCGTATACTACATCTGTGTTCCCTACAGACAGTACTTTTCTTTCCTGTAATATCAGCAACTTGCCACAGCTCAGAATTGTGTTCTTCTTACATTATTACAAAGGAGGGTGGTCGAACTTGGTTGTTTCTCGTTGTGGTGATGGCAAATACCCAGACTGTCAACACTCGGGTAGTCCTGTAACCTCAGCACAAAGCAAGTTACTCAGTGATTTGATTCATGACATGAAGTAGGTTAACGTACGGAGAGCAACAGCTTACTAACTAACTCCCTGTGTGGCTCTTAGAATTGAGGTGATATTACATACTATTTTTAGTGCCTGCCCACGCATATAGTGCATCAATCATATTACAGACATTGTCAGCCGGAACAAAAAAACATGCCCCTTGGAGAACACTAATGTGGGGGGTGCTGTCACTGACACAAACAGTCAGCTATGCTATAGATATGAGATGATATATGTGCACATCTTAGAAGTATTTATTTTTCAGCCACATAATTCTGACTCAGCGCAATTCAGCTTCATCACATTGTCCAACACGTATCTGTCATGACGGGAGTATTTCTAGCTGGTGTTTGTAAACAAGAGTGCAAGGTGAAAGTGAATAATAAATTAACTGGGAATCATACTCTGAATGTGAAAACGAAATAAGAAAATAACAAGAGAACAAGGCAATAATGGATGTTTCAAAAACCTCTTCAGACTCCTAACTTAAATTGGATTTTAACTCCACAGAGTGCAAGTTGTAGATGTTTATTCTCATTCAATTGTCAAGCGTCGCTGATGACAAGTTAACAGCCCTGCCACAGAATGCAAATCATTTTGGCTTTCTAATTTTTCTGCCAGGTGGAGTTCTCAATATGTCGTTCAAGCGAGGCTTGCTTCCACTACAGAGCCTAAATAATGTATAATTGAAAACTCTGAAATGGTTCCATTGTCAGGCAATGTTGTTAAGTCCCAGCTTCAATGTCCGTCATCCTGACAAGTTACCAAATACCTGTTTTTAATACTTCTGGCACATCTACAAATGAAACATACCATTTCTTTTGTAAATTGCCAGGATGAAAAGAAAATCTGGCGTCATAATCAACCATGCATGGTTGTTCGACCATATTGTATGTTGCCATTAAGAGGTACAACTACATTAAAACATTTGAATTTTTCATGCATCAAAGAATTACACCCTAAACCCAAGTGTAATCCTCAGCATCACATCAAGGAAGTACAGGATAATGCATCTATTTGCATCGACAAAATCATATTACATGTAAAAGAAATGAACAAAAACCCTCAGGGGTAGAGCTTTGACTAGGTTTTCTTTATGAGAACCTGTTATTACACAAGCACAAAACATAAAATAAGATGTCGTTTCTGGGATTCTTTGCTACTTTACAGAAATCCTGACCACTCATATATACCCTGCCTCCAGCCCGGGGTATAAATGGCTCCCCTGATGACAGTTCTGTGCATTATAATCCCACTTACTGTCATGTGAATCTCGCCTTACAAGAGAAGACATAGAAATTCAGCATCAAGTGCTGAGGACTAGGTGTAATTCTCTGCGAGCGGAGAGAAAAGGATGGCATTGCACGTCTTGACTTGAGTGTTCTCTTAACATAAACACTTTTGCCTTGACCACCTGCTACACTCTCCTTTGACTGTAGAAAGAGAAACTGATAATGGTGTCACTTCAGAGGAAATTCTCTGAGGCAGCAACTTGGTTACAGTCAGTTTCTTTCCTAACAGACAACAAATGCATTTGAACAAACATGAATTTACCAAAGGCTGGTGATCATGCCTTCTGATGCAGAACAGACATCGCTTTTCTTAAGGGTATAGCAGTTGTAATCACATTTTTGCATTCTTTAAATGAAAACCAGAGGGAAAAAACACCACCAGCAGCACTTATGTAAATGTGTATGCTTACGCTCAATAGTACTATGCCTCTTTTTCAGCAAGTGAGCGTCAGTGCATATGTGATTTGACCAACAGTTCAATCATAGACACGTGTTTGCATGTGTATCCACCCTAGCATGCATGTTTTCCTTTTCTGCAGTTTTTTCCCTGTTGTTCTATCAATGATGAACACGTTCTTGACCACAGATAAACTATCTGTGCTTCAAGTAATACAAGTGGCCATTTATCAAATGGTGTGTCTTTTATAGAGAATACAACATAATATATTGCAACAATGTTCTACATTGTTAAAGCTACAGCTAATGCTCTGAGCACTCTGAGTTTCATTGCAATATTTGTACACAGTACTCAAAATGAATAATATGCTTTTTTTCCAGACTGAGTTCTCTTTATGTACAGCGGGTCAAATTCTGTAATGCTAGAAAACACATTGATCAAAACAGTGCATGTTCAATGAGCCAGCGGCAGCCAACATCCCTCCCTCCCGTCTTGGACCACACAAGTAGCAAGACAGATCATATTTATACATACAGTATGTGTGGAGGAGCTGTCCTCAGCCACGACTATAGCTCCACAGCATTGAAAAGGGAAAATAAATGGCATTGTCCTATAAGAAATCCATTTAAATGTGTTAACGGGTCATACAAAACACCTTGCAGGGTTTGGCTTGACAGAGATGGAAAACAGCTGATGGATCAAATATCTTTCACTAGTCATGGCCAGCTAATAATACACAGTTCACAGGAGTGTTTATATAGTTTGATACTGCAGGCTGAGGACATGTATTCATGAATGCCCACTTGCAAAATGCCCTGCAAACGTGTGACTTTAGTGGAGAGAGTGATAGTCTTTTCAATATTTGAACGAAAATGAAGAAACCTAATTTTCTATCCAAAAGAAGAAGTTGACGAGTTAAAAAACAAAAAACAAATGGCTGGCTACAGTGAGGAAAAAGGACAGCACAGGTTATGAAATGACATAGGTTAACAACAGGGTAGTAAGAAAAGAGAAATAATATTATGTTCAATTGATACAAAACTGGATTATTGCCTCAATGAAACATGATGTCCCCACCCAGGGAGCCACCCAGTTGAGATCTGACACCTGCAGCTCCCTACATGCTGCCTCAGCATGTGAAGTCACCCTCATTCCCAGTCCTTGACAGAACAACCAGTTTTGCCATAGATGACTTGACTAATCGAGGCTTTTGTAGGGGTCGCCATAATGAGGCATCCTGGTGAGATAACAGCTTCATATTGGTGGTGAAGTTAGCTGTCCATGTGAATCACTCTGTCACCATAATGCCTTTTGAAATTATAACAGTCACAAGCAAAGGCACGTTCATCAAATGCACTCATGTGGCTATGGCGTGCGTGTCAGTCTGCTTCTTTATTATTCCATGTTTGTCGAACCTCTGGAAGGAACATCAATGTCCGTGTCCCTGTGGGGGGAGTGGGAGCAGCCAATACAGCATCATGTGGCCTTGTCTAATTGTCTCAGCATTTTTCTTATCATTCATTGCCCCTGGATAAAAGGAAGAGGAGATAAAGCCGAGAAGAAGGGACTGTTGATTTTGCATTATATCCGTGTGAGAGATTCAGAATTCAAGGTGGGAGCAGTGAGCAAGAAAAAAAGCCACCACAAAAGGCTGAGGTATGGTAAAACTGAAAGGGGGAGAGAGAGAGAGAGAAAGAGAGAGAGAGAGAGAGAGAGAGAGAGAGAGAGATTCGTAAAGGTAGATAAGTAAAAGGGTGCTCTTGTAACAAAAAAAATCACACATGTGAGGGTCAGTGTTTTCACAATCGCACTCCAGATTTTAATGAGAGACAGATGTGTGTGGCACTACTGTAGAGAGTGCCTCCAGTGTGATCACAGACCATCGCTCAGATATCACAGAAAAGGACGGAAGAGTAAAAAAAGAAAGGAAGGGGAGTTATGTTTCTTTTTTGTAGGCAGACAGACACAAGTTAAAGGCATCTATCTATATTAGAACTCTGTCACCTACTGAATACCCCCAACCCTCTTTTCATTTCCCTCTACGTTTGAACTCCTCATTTCTTGAATTTCCTTTTCTTCTATGATCAGTGGTGTCCTGTCAACACCTGCCATACTGTGTTTCTCTGACAAGTTCTGATTAAAGCTGGGGAGGGCAAAATCTGTGCAACCTATGCAAAACCTTCCACCTCTCTCTGCTGCCGCCTCGTATCACTCCACTAAGTCCCTCCCGACAAACCCACGACTTCGACTGGTATAGGTTCCCCTGCGAAACCATGGCGTGAGCCTCACCAATACTGCGGTCCCTTCCTGCATGACTTATCTTCTCAAAGACGCCCCTCTAGCGCTTCGCGAGCGCCTCAAGCGTCAGAGGCAACTGCAACACCATCCAGCAGCAGGAAGAGAGGCTGGTACAGAGGCTGTTTCCCGTCAAAAGTTATTCCTCACCATTTTATCATTACTCGTCATTACGAGCGCCGTGTCAGCAAACATAATGAACCCGAAGCTCCGCGTGGAGCCGGGACGTGTTGTTTTGTACCATACGCCGCTGTAGGCAAGGGAGGTATTGGAAATGTATCACGTTGTATTATGTATCAAGTTGCAGGCTTTTCCACCATTTAATCAGGCTTTCACTATCTAAATGTACATGTATGTGCATCTGCCCTAGCTTAGCCAGTGCTCTCTCTGAAATAATTTGTGATTGGCTAAAGTCTTCAGTCAGGGGCTAGATTTTCTGAAGCCTGGAAACAGAAGCAGTTGGAGGGAAGTCAAGGTTTCCTTTCAAACCACTTGAACTACAATATGTTGCAAGGCTAATGTGGCATTTTTGCCCATTGATGCCTAAAGAAAACTACCTACCCAACCTTTAACTGTGAAAATAAATGTGTTTTAAATTGAATACTGAGAGTGCACTAAGACTGTTTGTGCAGCATTGTCAAGCTTTTTAATTAAGTTGGCTTAACAAACATGTTTTCCAGCAGAACAAAACAATACAGGTCCTTTCAGAGTGTCTAACTGTGAACCTTTGATAATGGCTGCACTGTATTGCCAGCTCTTCCCATTAGACAGCCTTGATATGGATGGTATATATCAAAGAGAAACAAAAGGCATAATAGAATCTCCTCCTGTAGGCTATGTAGGGCACATTTCATATTATGTAGCTGTATGTACATACAATCTTAGGCATGTATTTGCATCAAAACATATCAAAAGTAAAAATTGTCATTATGCAGAAATGGGCCATTTTAGAATAATACATATTGTATCACTAGCTTATAATTAGTGATGCATTAATGTTGCATCACTATTAGTTACAAATATTGCAGCTGGTAAAGGTGGGGCTAATTTCAACTACTTTCTATACTGCTGGGTAGCTTGATCCATAATGCATCATACATTCCACCACTGTAAAACAAGCAATCTTGTATGTTTCTCAGAATAAATCTGAGTCTCAGAAAATTATTCATATTCCTATTTCTATACAAACATTAACCAGCTTCATAATCTTTAAAAGAACCAAAACCAAAACGAACCAATTCAATCAACTTTTTAATAAATGTCACAGCAATTGTAACTTCTGAGTCTGAACATTTCACTTTGAGAAACAAACAGAGTGTTAAACAGTCACACTTAATACTTTAGCGGGTTGTGGGAGTAGATGACGCACAAATAGATGATATACAAATTAAATAGTCTTTATTACAGCTTTTCATTAGCATGCAGTGCACTCTGCAGGCTTTCATGAATTCTTCATTCACTAGGAGATGTAATGAAGTCTTTCTTGTAATTTGGCCCATCAATAATTAGGAGACCTCACTGAATGGTCTCTGGAAATGGTGGCTGTGAGAAATCCTATACCATTAATATTGCATTGAACTCTTTCCGGCTTATTAGCAAGGCTAGGTCCTTAATGAGCCAATAGTCCTTAGTATTGTCAATATTTTATCCTTATGTACCTTTGTCAATTGAGATGGGACTTCAAGCATTGAGGTTAATGACCCTGAACATGGGGTTCAAGAAGGTAATAGAGAGCTGTTTTTCAGCCATAAGAATAACTGAGTTAAAGACGAAAATGTTTAAAACACGATCTGTATAGAAGTTTGTAATTGGGTCACTCTAACTGTGAAACACTTTTCAAACTTTCATATCACCTTTGCTGCAGTATGTATTATCTTTTTTGCTGAAGAGATATAAGAGCACAACTGTTATCCTCTGATATGGCACCATGCAGTTTTTTTTTATAATACAGTACTGTTTTAAGTGCAAGGCAGCTTAATTTCTCCTTCACTTTTATTTGAATCTGGTCAAGATCCATATGGGTGCCTGTTCTCTGTCACACAGAAAAGAAGTCTTTCTAATTACTGACTGAGGAAAGTCCAGGTACTGGCAACAGAGTCAGGAGTATTCATAAGCTCTTTAATGGCACCACCTACACACACCACTAATGGGCTGCACGTAGCCCAGTCATGAATTCGCACTTTGGCTGATAGTTTCAAAAACTAGACCACAGAATGAAAAGGAACAACACATAGTGTCTCTCTGTAATTGGCTGTCAGCAAAGGTAATATGCAAATGTAGAGCCTTTCTACTCATGGTATTGTATTGAAGGGAGAGTTGCTTTTTGATGTGTGTGAATAGGCGTTGATCAGACAGCAGTGACTGGATTAGAACTTTCAAAAGTGTTGTACAGCTTGTGGTTTTTTTTGTTTTCAGTTCTCCAAAACAAAAGTTTTGCTCCTGTATGGTTTGCATGACAATGCTTTTTTGTCAAAAGTCATAACTGAAATGTAAAGCTGCTGACCTTTAAAGAAAGTACATTAAAATATGTGTGGTATCAGAAATTATTAAGGGGCTGGGTGACACAAAAAGCAACCATGGATTTGAATAACCATGACCAATAATCATATATCAAACCCACCCAGAAAAGAAACTTTTTTCATTGTAAGTCAAGGCTCTGTCAGCATACAATGATGGAAAACAATAAAGATGTTATCCTCTACACAGTACCCTGACAGCTATTGAGCTGTCATTATACGATCATGAAGTCATTTCCATGCCTAACTTGAAAGCATATTATTATGAATAAAAACAACAGTGAAATGTCAATCAATGCCATGCCATTATTGCCTCATATTCTGTCTCTGGAGATACCCACATGCTCCAGTTTCATTTTTCTGTCCATTTTCTTTTATGATACTAATACCATCACAGTGGGGGGCACTTTATTGCATGCAATCCCAAAAACCTGGGCAATGTGTTTTCTTAAACGTATTCTCTTGGAATTCCTAGAGACCAGAATGATGTGTGAAATTAAGGAGTCATTTATCAACCATACTAGACAGGCATGATGCTTGTGAAGGCACAAGAAAGACCTGAAAACGTCTCTGTACAATTTAATATTCATGACTACATAAGAAAGAGTTGAAGTGGCTAAAGTTAGGGGGGGAAAACATCCTTAGTTATCATTTATTGAGAGTGTATTACTCCAAAATTCAGGTGGGACAGATTTGATTGACAGTGGCATTTCCCTGACAACAACCCACCCTAACTGTCATCACATTATCAGATATTCTGATTCCAATTCTTGTACTGCTAAATTCTTATTGGTGCACAAAAAAACACTAAACACTAAACAAAAAGACACAAAGGAGGAGTGGTTTCAAAAATATATATTTTCTCAGAAATGTATAATTCAATTTTAAATATATTTTTCCTACAGCACTTTGAGAAAAGATTCAAGGCACACCATGCACACTGAAACATTGCTGACTACACCGGCTTTACTGTGTGACAGTGTAGACCTTGACTCGGACTCCAGAGTGGTTAAAGCTGCCCGGGGTGCATTCCTTATCTGCATATTCGTGGCTCTGCATTTCTCCTGCTTTTCTACATAAAAGCATGGGAGCTGGCTAATCAGGCTTCCAGGGTCAAAGGTTACAGAGCTGGAGGAGTTCAGGATCCTCCTGGGAAGGGCATGTCCGTATGTGGCTTTCCATTCCTTCACATCTCTTCTATTTTTTACCATACCTGCAAGTCGTGCAGAGCAGCATGAGGACGGCTGCGCACTAGACCAACCAGAATGGTTAAATAATCTGTTCACAGATAGGTGAATTCTATATTTTTTTCCCAATATGTTGAGATCTTGAGGCTATATCTTACATTCACAAACCACCACTTCAACAATTTCTTCTGAGAAAGGATTTGTCATGAATGTTACTATTATTGTCAGTCAAACAGTTAACACAAAGGCTGCTCCATTCTATATATCTCTGCAGTTAATTTATGCTATTGTGTAAAATGAAATAGGAAAAACCTGTCTAAAGACTGTTGTATTCTACAAAACACATCATCAATTACCAAACTCTATCTCTTTGATTTATAAGTGGCCTGTGAGCAATATCCCCACACATGGGCAGCCTCTTCATCATCTTCAATTACAGAGAGAGGACATCTGTATCTGCAAACACATGCTGAGTTTCCCTGCTTTAAACCCCTAGCAGCAAAATGCTGAGTATTTGGGATATTTGCAAACACATATTGATACATATGGTTTGTGTGTGCAGTCTGTAAGATGTAGCATTACTAACATAAGTACCACCAGCAGTGTTGGGCAGTAATAGTAAGTCATACTATTACTTTCCCCAGTAATGAGTAGTGTAACAAATTACTAGAAAGATATTTCTTTACAACCTTACTTTTGTTGTCCCCACATTCGTTTTCGTAAGTATCTATGTCAAAGCACATCACCAAGCAGCAAACTAGCTTGGATAATAGAAACACTTACATATAGCAGCGTTGGGAGGAAAGTTGACAGGAACATTGTTGTTAAATGGAGTCAGGAGTAAAGTAATAATATTACCTTTAAAAAGAGTAACAAGTAATGAGTAATATGTTACATTATTTGAGTAACAGTCCACAACACTGACCACCAAGCAAAATGGGATAAAAATCATGATTTGAACTGTTTTGTGTGTGATTGCAGAAGCACTGTAGGCATGATGTGACAGCTGAGGAAAGCCTTAGGCCAATCCTCACACATAACATACTGCTTAGGATGAAATATATTTCCAATCCCGACTAACTGCAGTTTCCAATTTCCATCTATAGCAGTAAGAGATAATAAAGCGAACAAATGTGAATATAAATGCTCCGATACATGATGCATAATTGCTCTATTAATTGCTTGTTTGCTGCAGAGCTGTTGTTGGGCTTTGGTACAATATCTTAGAGCTTGTCCCGACGGGGTGATACTCCCCTCTTCTCCCAGCCTTCCTCACTCCCCTGTCCTCTATCTTCCTTCCTGTATTCTGTGTTTATGTACTGAGGCAGAGAGCAGCAGTCTCATCACCATCATTTGGATGAGAGATGGTCATCATCAGCCAAGTCCCATCGCTGCACCCCCACCACAATTGGAAGGAGGGGGGTGCTGTGTTACCATGACGACTACATCACATTGGTCAAAGTGAGACCAGTCAGGCCAAAAACTTTGAGTTTTCTATTGCATTTCCCTCTATGACTGTTCTGATAGCGGTGGTGGAAAGGGGGTGGGTGGGTGAAGAGGGGGAATAAATTGTAATGAGGCAGCTGTGAGGGACACCAATCTGCAGGGAAAGCTACTTTATGCAGAAATCCAATTTAAGAGATTGGCTTAGCGACTGAGTCATTGAAGGTAAATCCAATGGTAATTATAGGTAAATCAAAGGTGAAAGCATGCAAAACACTCCCATACACAACTCTCTCTCTCTTTCCCTTGCTCTCATCCGCTCTGTCTCCATCCCCCCGCTATACTCATTACCACATCACTATGTTGCTTACCAAAGAGGGACAGGGGCAGGGTGCATAAAATATTGCAATAAACATAGATTTTTGCCCTCATGGCATTAACAGACTAGACACTCATGCACACCCTTACTTTTACATCATGCTTTAGAAAGTTCAGTAATTTAACAAAATCCTCTCATTTCAATAGTATCAAAGTACCTTTGCCCCTGCTAATCTAATTAATTTAGTTACTGTCAAGATAAGAATACTAGTAGAGACATTTTTGTCTTTCGATTGTGTTGGTATCTGACCTATGAAAATGCCTTTTCCAATGACCTTCATACTATATCATTAACTACAGCTAAAGCAGGGATAATGATCATAGCAGAAGTGTGCTAACTCTCACAACTGGGTAAGCGCCAGCTTCCCACTGGGAGACGATGATTGTGAGTGGGAGGCAACAAAAACAGTCAAATCTCCATAGCCAACAAAACCAATTTATCAAACAAGAGCAAAGCAATACTAAGAACACAAGGTATTTTTAAGACTCTGACATAAAATCCATGGTTTGACATTATGGAATGACATTTCAGAAGTAGCTTCCCTGCTTTCCTACTTGTTCTGCCCTCTGAGACTCACGCAGGCAGTCATTTGTTAGATTCTAGATAGAGGGCTAATAAATAGGCAAGCTAGCGGCTCACAAGTCATTTATCCTGACCTTTTATTTCAGGCAAAATCAATTTTCTACTAATATGCCGCTAATAAGGAGACACCTTTTATTTGTTTAGCTTTCAAACTGTATTGATGCTTTTTAGCAAGGTTGTGGCCAGACATCCTACCACTGCATTTTGATTTTTTGACTGAAACCAGCCACTTTGAAATGGTTCACTGAAAGCTGTAAAGGTGAATGTCAATGTGACAGCCGCAATGAAACCGGTGCACGGCACAGGAAACATGAGGAAACAAGAGCACCAGAATTCTCCACCTATCTTTTCACAGAAGGCATTACTGCATGAGGTTTGAAGGCCACAAAATCTGTTATATTTACACAGTAAATTTCCAACTTATGTCTAATAAAAAACTATCTTAGCACAACTGTGGAGAATGTGCACTCCTTTTCTGTTTTCTCCCTTATCAGTTTGATAAGCTGTTGACATGTCGACTTCTTAGACTTACAGGTGGATGTCATATAATAACATTAATGTCATTATAAAAATGTAACAATAACAGGTTACATTAATGACCTCTACTTGCACCTTGAAGCAATAACTGTAACTAACACTGCTGATTAGGTAACGTTTTATTTTCACATGACTCTATCATTCATTCATATGTCAAAAGGGAAAAGTAGTGGCACCGCAGGCCTGTGGCGCTGATTCTGTATCGTTTAGTGTCTAGAGGAACAATAAGCCAGTTACAACATAACCCGGGGGGGTATTTCAAAGCCTTCATATCTGTTCAGTGTGCATTATCTGTTCATATTTGAGTAATGTCTCTGTTTATGGTTTCATTCCTCGACTAAAACTATATTTGGTTACATCTCTTGGAAAGTAGAGACAACCCTGTAATAAAAGAGCAGCAACCCTGTGACAGAATAATTTATTTACATTGTCAACATTGGCTTTATTTGCATTTCAGTCTATTTCTAAATCTTCAAATGCGTAAACAGTGCGAGAGTCACATTAAAAAGTCAATCAGATAGCAAATCAGATCACAGTTAACATTTGGTCAAACTCCCCCTGCGTGGTGCTAGGGAAACCAGTGCAGGTAAGCTGATTGGGATCTACAAGGCTTGGGGAATACTGGGAGAGATGGTTGAATATGTATGGACACGACAGTGCTGTGATCAGCTTGGGTTGATAGAGACTGATAAAAGGCAGTTTGAAGCTAAGGTTTTCTGGCAAAATAATCAAGTTGACCCATAATGCAGTTTGCCAGCCACATGTGCATGAAAGACAGTTTGATGGGCCAATGATTTAGTTTCAAGGCAACCTGGTTAAAGGTCCACGGTACTGGGATGAAGACATATCAGCAGGCCTATTGTAAACTATTGTCTCAATATGATTTATTCTCTTCTTCTCCCTGGAGAAACATAAAGAGACTGTGTGGGGGATCTAGGAGGCCCAGTAGCTGTATTATGGAGATTTGAGGCACCAAAACATTCCTGCAAACATGCGTTGAGATCAGAAATGCCAGCCTTGTCATAGCACAACAACCTTGTATTGTCAGTGCCTCCCTCTTTGTTTGAGTTTTAACCCTTCTCACTTACCTCCACTTCCCAATTTATATGTAAATTCCCTCTTCCTTAAACAATGCAATATGCACATCTATCCTTTAGTCGCAGAGACCCAGAAACCTGCAATAAATAGCCCGAGCCCTCACATGGAAAGCAGCCATGTGAGTCATGGCAATTTAGTACTTTAACTGTAGCCTTGTGAAAACACCTAATGGCACTTAAGTGTGTACATTTTCTACCATCTGTGGCAGTTTTCGAATGAAAATATTATATTGTACATGTTGTAACAACCAAAGCTGGCAAAGAAAAAGAAATAGGAACAACTTATCTGTTAAACAAGTGCGTGTGTGCTGCAGTACACATCTTCCCCATCCACCGTATACCAAGTGCAATTTTCAGTGACTTGGCGGTACAGGGAAAACCAGGTAGTCAAAGATTATGTTTCATCTTCTACAGTACAAATTTTACCACACCAGTAAAACCAGACCTTGCACAATGTCAAGACTAGATATGACTATCTATCTGCCTGTCTGCTTAACACTCTAATGGTCACATTCTGTTCTGTTGATCTCAGTGCCTACACATCTACAGTATGAGAACAATATGATAAGAGTATGACAGTATAACCCTAACACACAAGCAGCTACACTTAAAGCAGGTATAGGATGTGTACTTGCATTGACACCCACCCACACAAATGCATTCACACCAGATTGGCAACTCCAAGAATTCCATTATTTTTTTCCTCCAAGGAGTACTCTAGTCTAATGATCATTTATTGATACATTCATTAAACATTTATCAACATTAACTAATTGCCATTTGCTAGCCTTTAATGATTAATGACCCCAAATTAATGTGGAATTCTTTGTTTGATCACACAGTATTGGGAGTCGGTGTAAAAGCACCTGTTAAAATTTTACTTCTATAATCAGCGATAAATGTTTCTCTTAATGCATTTGTTTTTTTTCCTGTTTTTTTTAACACTTCAGTGGGAAAACAGAGGAAGGCTTCTAATGGGACTGTCCAAAAAAGACATTATATTTGCAAGATTACCCCATGCTGAGCTCGAGGGCTTTGAGAAAATAACTTGATAAGAAATTCTAAGAGCTCACAAGCTTTATTTGATGCCCTACTGCTGTGAGGTGAATGGCCAAACAATACTTTGATGGATATGTTTTTAAACTTTTCAATTTGGATAAAACCCCATGGCTCAATCTGCAGCTTCTGTCAACAGATGGTGATCAAAAAGTGTTCATCAAACATATAGAGTTCACTTTTAAAGCAAGCAGTGTTAAAACAGGGGGGATAATTTGAATGTGCGTTAAGTTCCACTTGAGACTAAACCTCACGGTTGTGATTGATATTGTGATTGTGGGTTTATAGTCTTGATTCACATGGTCACCTTGACCACAAGTATCCAACCCAAATATATATTTACATGATGTTGCACAATTTAAGACCTCATTTATACTTGTAGAATATTTGAGTAATTGGCTGAAGAGCAGGTACTGGTGCGGTTTGGATGCTCTATGAAGCGTTAAACGATGTTGAGAGGGTCTGCTGTGGTGTTGCGCTAATACAATTTGTTCCCTGTGCCTCTGCTGCTTTGCTATGCTGGATTAATTTTCTGCTTTCACCGCACTCCCTCTATCCATCTGAAAGGGGGTAAGCCACCAACCACCAACAGAAACGCAGAAACCAGTGTCAAGCTAGGCTCAGCACTCTGTTTTCTCACACTGTACACGCACATGGAAGGGCATGAGCGTGCACACGCACAACTCTGCTGTGTGTATGGTGACCGATTTGCCAAACGCTCCATTGCTCAAGCACAGAAAGGGATTAATGTGCTGGCAGCTGGCCCTCTAGATCTCAGTTCACAACGCCCACCTCCCATACCCTTCCTTCAATACGAAAGCACATCCTCAGCATCATCTCATCTACATTTGCCTCTTTGTCAGCATTCATTCTTAAGGGCAGACAATAAACTGTGCAGCTCAGATGAAGAGAGGAGCAAATGGATAATGCAGGCTGAGGCGTCAGATACAGAATCGAGAGCGGGAAAGGGATTTAGCAGGGGAGAAATTCATGAGTGTGTGCAAAAAGGGAGGGAGTGGGGACAGGGATGCAGTAAGGACTAAAGGGGAAAAAATGAGATGAGAAATCAGAGGGAGGTGGAGATGGATTCAGACGAAGGGCTCACAGATGAGGTTGGCCTCTGAGAAGCCTGGCTATGGGAACAAGGTGGGTGTGTAAAACAGAACTGTGCTGAGGGGGTCAAACCCATTTACCACTCTGAGCCATCAGAAGAGGCTGTTGTCAGGGGCAGGTCTCCAATTCCAAATTTTAAATTCACTTTTGAAATCAACAACTGAGACAAATATACGGTGGCCCTGAAGTGCAAAACACAAATGCAAATCAGACAAGACAATACATTAACAGAAAACACAACACATTAACTCCTAACGGAAAGGGTAGGTACTCCTACCGGAAGACGTGGGTACTTATTAACAAGATGGACAACTGTGCGTGTGTGTGCACGTGCGTGTGTGGAAATATTATTGAAAGCAACAACGACTCCCTCCCATGAAGCACTGATATAACATGCCTCTGGGGATCAGCATTTGCTCTTCCACTATTTAATATTCCCAGGGTGATTCATCACGGCATATTTATCATCATATTCATACATTACAAAAGTATTTATTTAAGGATTACAGCAGCAGAGATCAGGGTTTTTTTATTGAAACATGACTTACCACTGGCTATACACTTAAATTATGCAGTAGCACCCCCTGTGGTTATAGTAGCGCATACAGCTGGATTACTGTGTAAGTACACCAAAGCCATACAAAATTCTAGACAGCCAGTAAACTGTTGCTCAACACAATAGCATTTACATCTCTTCTGTATCATATACTATTATTCTTCTTGTGAAGGGCTTAAATTACCACATCTTTTTGTGTAGGTGTATAGTGTCTATTTCTTGGCCTAACTCCTCACTGAGCAAAACACAAGTATCTATTCTTGATTGCTACTCATTATCATACACTTAAGGGCTGAATGAAGGACAGAGAGAAAAAGAGAATTATTTGATGCTGGAGACCTCTACCTTTAAAAGGCTACTTATGTGAGATCATGCTTTTGGAGTGTTTTGATATGTCATTCAAGTGGCTGGCTCTTTTCCTCCTGCCTTTGCTGTACTGTCTAAAATACATTTCCACACTGTTATTCCACACCGTGCAGCTGACTGCACAGGACCCCAACACAGACGGACCCAAACAGTATCATTCGTTAGTGCTTTAAATTACACAAAATCAGTCTTCTTTGGCTACAAGGCTTACATTTGAAATTCAAGGATACCAAGACACTTAACTTGCAGATAACAGCAACTTGCATGCACTACAAAGGCCTTCAATAGTGCTTCATTTGCACTCGTGCTATTTTATAGTGTCCATCAAGTCAGTAAGAGTTTAAACTGCATATACAACCATTTCTACATGTACAAATATGCTGCAATATATTTTAATTTACTTTTCCTGTTACTTTGAATCATCTACTGAGAGAAATGCATGGTCATAACAAACTAAAATACCTAAAGCAGTCATTGCACATACCTTATAGCCAAAATCCAGGATTTTCCCATAACTGTGAGCCTTACTGTGCCTTTTCACATGCATCCATCACACTTCAAAAGAAGATAGAAATGGTGCTTTACACTTAAATTTGCACTTTGCTCCTACATTTCACAGGCACTCAACCTCTTAGTTAAGGCCCAAGTTATTAATATGCTGTGCTCAGCTCGTCACGTACACATATACACTTTTGTGTGAAGGGCGTTTCATAAAGCAGTGCATTATTGTTATTAGCGCATGGGCGCTGTGCCCAGTTGCCAGTGCCGGGTTGAGCGGAAGCAGTCATTAAATTTAAATTGAGCAATATTTTTCTTTTGATGCTTCGGGAGCTCATGTAGGGTGGATTCATTTTGCCTTGGCACTACTCGTTTATTTGTTGCATAAACTCAACTTTATTTGCTTCACCCATATGAATGTGTGAGTTCATCACTGGGACACTTTAATAAACCTGATGCATGGTGCTAAATTGCTAAGTTATTAGCATCCCATTGATAATGAAGTTTATTAGTTTAATCTAATTTCTAATCTAAAAGCGTTAAACAAAAGTGCAGCTGCATTATTCGACCCAACAATCTTTGGAGGAAAATCAAGACTGTTTGAAAAGTGAAAAAATAATCATCTGAAAGCATGCTTCCACATTAATATAAATTGATACATAGACATACATACAGGTGTACTGTATTTATGGAAACAGCTGTATGTTCCATATTCAAACAGCTCCTACTATATGCTGCTATTTGACATGAAGCTGCATCGTGTATTATTAGTCCTGCCCTCCTCCTCCTCCTTCTTCTCAGTTGGTCAGGTTCACCAACCAACACTTGCCAATCATCCTACTGTCTACTTTGAAATAGCCTGAGGCTAGAGACAGTCAGTACAAGCAATTGCAGTATAAAAAGAAAAAACAATGCTCACCCACTGTTCTAAAAAAGCGTGGTCTGCGACACATTCTGCTGTAACACCTTTTTCTTATTGCTTTCTAACATTTGTGAGTATGGAATTTCAATGTTGGGTCTGGCTGGAGTGCAAGCCTGAGACTGTTAGCTTCACAAAGTTGACATATGTAGTATCTTTGAAAACCTACGTACTTAAAAAAAAAAAAAATTTAAAAGAAATTAACAAAATGTGCCAAAATCATCATGAAAAACCTTTTTGACTTGAAAAGTCACATAAAACCTAGTTCAGATATTAATATTTCAATATCTGACCTGCAAAAAATTTACAGAATCAGAATCAGAAATACTTTATTAATCCCAGAAGGGAAATTGCTTTTTGATACAGTTACAATGCTCAATAAAGTTATTGAAAAAAGAACAACAAACAGCAGAAAATAGAGGGTGTAGAGGTGTAGAGGGAGGGTCCGAATATGTTTGGACCAGGGGCCGGAGCTGCTCCAGGACGAGTCTTTCCAGGGCCTTCATGATGTGGGAGGTCAGGGCCACAGGTCTGTAGTCCTTGGCTCCACTGGGGCGT
>JAVQJD010010034.1:0-15826 GCA_036023655.1 Nannoperca australis | reverse complement strand
CAAGCAAAACTTTAGGGTTTGAAAGCAAAAGTTTAGAGTTTGAAAGCAAAAGTGTGGAAAGTTTCTCTCTCAAACCACTTTTTTTGACTGTTTTATAATGAAACAAAATTATCTCCATAATCGTTCACATGACACAACCAAACAATTTGTAGTTTTTTCTCTTAATGAATTCCTGAATGTTATTAGACGCCCTAGTGCATTCAGCTTAGCAAACATCCAAAAAGTCACCACGGCACATTTATAGTTTTTAGATTCTTGCATGGACGAGAGGAAAATCCTTCCCTCTTTTTGTAATGTAATGTATACTAATCTGTTCATCCATAAAATCAGATCAAGGATTATGAGAAACGCTGAATCCAATACTTTTCATGATACATTAACCTCACATCTACTTATCACAAATGGTGTTTGTATCATCAGCACAGTGATAACAAACAAAACCACAGGGGAGACACAGAGAGGCAGAGATTAGACTTTAATTTTGTCTTGTAATTTCAAGAACTCTTCCTTTTTCTCCTCGCTGTTTAAGACTTTATTTTTTTGATTACACCTGAACATAAAATAACAGGAACAACAATAGGCTATTTCTGCTAATGGAAAAAGAAACACTTTCACAATTTTCAAATCAGTCACAGCGATATTTTATTCCTTTTAAAGGATATGCAATTACTCCGAAGGACTTTCAGACTTGTATTCTCGTCAAATGAGGAGCAGCAGACAATATGACCCCATCCACGGGAGCAGCAGAAAGGTTCAGGGCTCGTGTTAACTGTCTGACACCTTTACAATTCTCTCAGCACTCTCATCACAGACTTCTGCTCCTTGACCGGTTCTTGAGGGCTCAGTGTAGCAGCTGTATAGTGCTATCACAGATGACATGCAACATATTTCCATGTCTTTACTAAGAAGCCCCAGGAATGCTCAGTGGACAGTCATCTTCACAATGCAATTTCACTTTTTAAAAGGTCTTCTCTCTCCTGGTCTGTTCCTCTGAGAGCCAAATCCATGACCAGGAGGACAAGTGATATCAGCTGCGACTTGCTAGGAGTCGGGGGTGGGGGTAGGGTTGAGGGTGGGCGTGGAGAACTAGTTTGGGAATGAGCAAGTGTTTGGGCAGGTCTTGGGGGACTTCAGATCAGAAAAGAGAGGTCCTCATAGGTCCAGGGAGAAGAATGGACAGATGGAGGGGTTGAGGTGGGAGGGAGGATGATGGAGAACAACAGGATGAGAGCCCAGGGAGATAGAAGGGTGAGTGTAGTGGGAGGAGGGTTCAAAATTCAGAGGAGGAATGGGAAAAATGTGCGTGTGGGGAGGGTTCACCCTCACCCTTTCTTGTGTTGTGGGAGGATGCAGAGATTCTTGAAGGGCTCTGGTTTGTAAGAGCAGCTGAGAGAAAGAAGCCACTTGTTTTAGTATAACGCAAAGCATCTTAAACGGGAACTCATTTATAGTCATTGGAGTAATCTGCAGTGTACGATATACAGTGTCAGGGGAAGTAACTGCCAACCAACACATTCAATTTCAAATACAAATAAAGATACAAATGAGTGTAAGAGTGTGCACCGCTAAAAGGTGAGCGCACTAAAAAAGAGATGTTAATTTGTTATTAGTTTGTCCCTGCTTTCACTTCATACCATTTCAGCTCAGAAGGTTCATTTTAACAGGCCCTATTAAGATGTTGTTGGAGTAAATGTTGTTACAAAGATCTATCTCCTCAATTTCCTTATTGTAATGTTACTTTTCAAATTGATTTTAATGCGGCTAAACAACAAACCAAGTCAGATCCCCATGTGAAATGAACCTCTGCAGGTTAGCAGATTTTGAGTTTTGTAAACAAGACTGTTCACATGAAAATAGAGCAACACTTTTGAAAATGATATTTATATTTTCTTTTTGTCTGACCTTCAATGGCACCAAAGACCACATTTTTCTCCATCAAAAAAAAAAACAACAACAAAAAAGCTGACATGTTTGCCTGAGGACCGTTCCATTTCAAAGGTGGATTTTGTATGTAGACAACAACCTAGTAATTTCCCTGGGCACAGCAGCTGAGCACACTCGTCTGTGCGATGACAAACGGAAAGGGTTATCCAGTCCCCTCAGAATACCTCACAAACATCACTCAGATAAACCTAATTTTGCCCAAGGCTCTCTTCACCTGCTTGAAAACTGGAGCAATACATTTGCAAATATCTTCAAGAATTCCCACATCTCTGAACCTGCAGTAACTATACCTCCACAGGGGCGTATTGCTTTCCCATGAGGACTTTGGGAAATATGGTTGAGGCCTTCAATTCTTTTTCTGACTGTAACAATTACAAATGTCACGGAAGAAAAATCACAAGCTCCATCAGGGGCCCTGCAGCACTTTTTAGGGGGTGACATTGCCAAATGTGTTGGCTGCTTATTTATTAATTTTGCATAACATTATTCATGAATATTAATGTTGCCTCATGGTGGGATCTGTTTGCAGTACTCAGTGGGCTGGAAGAGGCTGTGAAACAAAGCCGGGGAAATTCATACTCGCTAATGTGAAGTGGGAGTTGTGGGCTTTCGGTGCAGTGGATCAGTCAGTGAAATAACTGCTCACTAACACATTTATTTATATATATATATATATGAATAAATAGGTTGAGAGTAAAAAAACATCAAGCCTGCCAAAAATGTCAAATATCTGACACAATTTTTCTCTAACTTCCCAAAGAGCTGTCCAAGAAAAGCCTCATACCATTTTCCAAGAATAAGTCATACGGGAGCTGACCTACAGTGGGTCTTTACCCTGAGACTAGAGCTGCTTTTAGAACAGACAGCCAAACTTCAGGTCAGCGGGGATTAATTAGCTTTTTGAAACCCACCCAGCAGATGTCAAGGTAATCTTGGGATGCGGGCTGCAGAGGTCAATGCAATATCTCAGAGCAGAGGAAGCGAGAGCTGATCTCACCAGTGTCCAGTGCTCTGCCATGCCAGGCATTAGTCCCAAATAGGTTGAGAGCGCAGAGTGCCAACCTCCACCCCTCATTCAGGCCCCATTAATGGCAAAGCATATAATTGGGTCACACTTTTCACGGCTGCAGAAATCAACATAACTTTATATTTAATTTCAAACCACCCATGAGTAACTGTACAGCAGCAGAGCATGTGTGACAGTTTACATTGAAGAAACTTTCTGATCTCTTTGGGAAAATAAAGTTTTCACACATTCGATGTGGAGAGATTGTCAGTTTTCCCTCACATTGCCAAACCAACCTCCACTATTCTGGAGCTCTGTGCCAGCACAGGAGGAAGCTGTGGCCAAATCCATTATTATTCTGTGAAAGGTGAGAAAACACTCAAGGTTGAGCTCAGTATTCTCAAGGGGCCGGCCTAAACTGTGCTAAACTAAAATATTATTGTGGAAGATTTGCAAAAACACAGGATTTTCCGGATATATCTGACTGTGTTCCTTCAGAAGCTCACGGCAGATGATGTTGTAGATTGTCATAACCGCTCTGCAAACATGAAGTCAACTGTTTAAACTTTAATCTCTAGCAAATGAAATACACTAAGCTAATGTTATTATGCAATGGTTTGCATATGCATACATATCCTAACATCTGCGATAAATGGTCAACAAATAAAGTTGTAGAACTACATTTGGGAACAAAGACCACACCTTTTTTTTTTCTTTTCTTTCCCTCTCACACTGACATACAGGAACCATGAGGTGCTCTGTCCAATAGAATACACCTATGTCTTCACACCACACCGGTCCATCATCATACTCCAACATCTATCAATCCACACCCCTGATTCATTCCCTTATCCCTCAACCCTCCTTCCTCCCTCCAAACCATTACTTCATCCCTCCTACATCATCTTGGCTCTCCTCCATTCATTATATGCAATAAACTATTCTAAATCTATCTATATCTTGAGCGTGGTCTTTGTTGGTGAAAAGTAAATTAGCGAATGATACATGCAGAAGTAACCTTTAGAAATAAACACAAAGTGCAGTTGAGGCTGATAGCAATGTAGTTATATGCTCAATTATTTTAAGGATATGGTAAATATTAGACAAATTAAAAATTGGAGTAGATGAAGCTGTTGGATGAAAAGGTAAGGAATCTGCACCAAATGTCATGGGAATTGATCAAATAGTTGTGGAGTCATTTCACTCAAAGCCACAAATGTCAACCTCATGGTAGACGAGAGGAAAAGTCAAAGGATCACACAAGTAATTAGACTCTCTGAGAACAATGAATGTCTGTGCAAACTTTCTTGCCAGTGGTGTACTGACACTGCCATTCCTAGAGCCACGCTGTTCCTGTGGCTAAAAATCCACAGTCGGATCCCACCAGGCCTTCGCTTGCAGACTCCAAGCCTCCATCATTAGCATGTAGAATTTCAGCTTCAGCGTATGTCACTGTTGCCTAGGACAGGAGAGAGGTCTGGCAAAATTGGCTCAGTCTGTAATTGGGGAAAACAATGTTGGCAGGCAGGCATTAACTGCAGCAAGCCAGTGTTGTTGTGCAACAATTTGCACGTGCAAAATTAAACCAGTCTGCAAATTTGACGTCCTTTCTCTTTTAGATAAAATATAAAACAACAGTTCGATGCATATCTCCAAGATCATAAACAGGTCTGTCCCACTGCAGGATGCACATATTTTACCATCATTAGAGAGGATAATTAGATGAGTCCTCACAGTTGATGCTCAGAGAGATTGGGATTTAGACATGTTAATGCAGCTGAGAACACTGTACAGTATAGATAGTGTACTAGTGGGATGTTTGTTACAGTGGTCTCTGATGATTCAGACTACCATGAAAACACACAGCTTTTCTGCATTAAGAGGAAATAATAACGAGGAGACAGGAGGAAAACAAAAAGCTTACAGTACGTTCATACCAGTGGCTGAGAATAGCTCAGCTCCCTTTGTTCTAGTTGACCCCACTGTGGAGAACTGGTGACCCGCTCAGCAGTGGAACAGCGTAAATGACTCTGAAAATGCAGCCAGGCAGGATGTGCACTGTTTTAATAAGCAGGTGCAGAGCTGGAATGTAGGTCTAATCAAATCCAGCAATTAATATATTTAGAGGAACTTTGATGGTGAGCATTTATTTCAGTAACAGCCCAATAAAGAACACTGAGTTCAAATTGGTACATATAAATACTGCTCCCTCTCTCTCTCTTTATATTTCTTTGCAGGTGTGCCTGGTTTTGATTCATTTTAAAATGGAATGCTATTTTCAAGGTACCAGGAAATCTGAAGAAATATAGGTGGCATTTTTCAGAGTTAGTGCTGAACACAGCAAAGCTTTCTGAGAGAACCTGCAGCCTAAAGGCTCCTGTACTCCCACAAGGAACAGCTGAACTCATGTCTGGTACATTAATAAGAGACCCCCATTCGAATCGATGACGCTAACATTTTTATTAAAGTTTCCGAAATAAGCTGCATGAGTGAGTTTTATGTGAAATAGTCCGATCATTTCTAAGCCAGGACACCTTTCTTGCTTTGTTGGCTAATAACAAAATAAATGAACTCAAAAGCGGTTCAGAAACACCAAAGCAAAATGACACTTGATGCCAAAGACATTGACCAGAGCCACAAAAACCTGTTAATTCAGTTCCTACTGCTACAATAACTTGATGCTATTCATTTGAGGGAACAAATAATTAATTTGTGCACACTAATTGCTTATTAGAGGTTATGTATTGCTAATTTGTGCGCCCAAATTAGTTACTCATGCATACAAACTCTTACACACAAATGAGTAGTTTGAGGTTAGCATTTACAAATGATGAAAAATGTTGCCCCTGATGCCTGCTGGACTGGGCTCTTTACAACACAACCATATTGTGTTTGGCTTTGACCCCATTGGCATAAAAAAGACACACCAGCAGAACTTTAATTTAATCTAGGTAACTAAATCCTGGTCATGTTTAAGATTACGTGTTTAGAAAATGTTAGACTGTTGAGATGGGATGTATTTACGCAGAATTAACCTAATGAACCAGTACCTGTTTATATGTAGTGCATTGTGTCTATTTTGGATTTGCACCTTAGTGCTTATCTTATCTTATAGTAATCAATGCTGTCTTGGTTGTATGTATTGTGGTGTTTTGTGTCTATAGCTGAACCAGCTACTGCATAGTAACTCAGTAAATTGAAGAAAGTTGAGATATCATATATAAAAGTGCTGTAGCATCTGGGACAGCTCACAACGAGGTTAACGCATGTCTGAGAACTGCTCAAAGTAGACAACTGTCATGACGGGAAGGAGCACAGATTCCATGTTAACTTGAGGGTTCTGGTCTTAGATCTAAAAAATGTGACTGTGAAAAGCAAATCATAGCAAAATATATTGTAGACTGCACCAGGCTTAAATATACTGGCAGAATTTATAGAAACATCTTGAAAAAAACTTTTTTCCCACCATCCTAATTTGTGTTCACCAGCCACATGTGTATATTTTACTTTGCATCAATGAGCAATTAATGCTGTCTTTCATTAGAACTGTGTCGGAGGTCCTCATTAAATCGAAGTACATCTTAGACATTAGAGATTCTATGTTAAACTGTTTTATATTCTGTGTGGATCGTTGGTGCAATACAATGCAGATTAATACACAGGGTCTACAGATGGTAACATCATAGATAAGATAAATAACATCAGACAGTGTGCACAGTCAGAGCCAGATACATTAACAATGGTTTAACTAGCAAGGAACACACCATCCATGTGATACGTTTGAAAGATTTAATGTCAAATGTAAAAGTTGTGATGATGGTTTGGGGATGCTTTGTGGGGAAGTCCGCCGTGGCACCCAGGCAGAATAGAGAAGAAAGAGGAGAAAGAACAGGTAAGCGAGAGCGAAACGAGGGACGGTTACGTATGGTATCTATGCGGAAATGGTGTAGTGACGTGGTTAACGTAATGGTGGTGAGTTCCTGCTCCAGACATTCTGCTAAATAGTGACACTTAACTTTTGTAGTTCCAACCACATCATTTTTGACTAATGTCAAAAAGATCACTAAAAATGTATATTCTCATGTCACTTCAAGGTTCTGTTTAGTTGAAAGAGTTTCCCGGCTCACTATGAGACTCTGATGTCCCACAGTTGTGCCAGGTGCTAAAGATGCTAAAAAGGTCAGAGAGACATAAATAAATGACTTTGTGCTATTAATATTTAAAGTGCAATGACATTGCTTGGTACAACTGATTTGCTAAAGAGTTCAACTTGAACACATATTTAGCCATCTATTCTCCCGTCTGTAATTACAGAATGAGCAGCACTTATCCCACTAAGGGTGGTAGAGTTTAAGTGCTGAGGAATCATCAACAACTCCTTCAACCTAAATCAAATTCAATATAATATAATTAAATATGTTGTTTTCCAGTGACTCCCAAAACAACATATGTAGGCGTACCGGAACGTTCATCAACAACACACTGTTAAGCTTGTGAAACGGTTGCATTTTGGTTAGGTTTAGGTACCAAAACACCTTGTTGGGTTTAGAGAAAGATCATGGTTTGGGCTATTCACATAACTTAAATGTAAGCTATGTAAGTTAAATAGGTTGACTGTTGGTTTCACAGGGGACACAAACAGTGGACTCCTTAGCAAAGGTCCGGTGTTGTTTGACTCCATCCATCCTCCCTACACGCTCTTTGGCGCTTTTTATCGGCCGTTGCCTAACAATAAACGGAAATATGGGTCATAATAAGCTGCTCCCTCAGACAACCTATACCGACCTATTTTTGGGGAGGACAGTCTCTTAAATTTACAGTGCCTATTGTGTCCATCTAGTGGGGATTGAAACCTTGACATAACAATATTAATTTCCATCAGTCTACAAGACCTTTATAAGAACAGCAGATTGCCCTAACAATGTTAATTGTGTAAACTGAAGTACATGGAGAATCGCTCGACTTTGAAAGGATGAGATTCAATTCAGTTTAATTCAATTTTATTTATATAGCGCCAAGAGATACGGCCTAATAAAATATCCCAATAAAATAAATCATTATACCATCATTATTCATGTTCATATTTCTATGTAACAACTGCTTCCCTTACAGTTTAAAGTGTTGCTTTTTCATCTGCTGTATGTCAATGCTCTTCATACTAAACTCCTAGTCTCACAGTCTGACATGTGCTTATAATTAATCCTAATTATGCCACACATTGTAGTGGACATACATGCCAAGCAATGCCTTTGTTTCATCCCCATAATTGATTATCGTGGACATTTCTCTTTGTGCTGTTGCAACACTTAAACAGAGTGTGTAGTCAGGCATGGCCATGCAAGAACATACCTGACATGACTATTGTTCAGCCTATACAGTGTGTAAGAAAATGTACAGTTCCAAGTCATTTTACCTTAAGCTGCAGCATCACATTCAGTCTGAGGCCCTCTTTGAAAAATGAAACTGACTTCCTGGAAATTAGACTTTCACATGGAAATTTGGTTTAACCAATTAGTTTTGGGGTGAAGAATATGCGACTTTTATATTTTCTACTTACTGTAAGAATCTCCCCTTTAGCTTTCCTTATTGTGCTACTACTGACACCATCAAAAGGTGTCTTATCAGTCATCCCTTGAGCAAAGCGTTAAAGTCATGCAGCAGGAAAAATAGCTTTTTAGGGACAATGCAGGATATGAGGAAAGAATGATTTAAAAAAAAAAATCTCTGAAGAGCATATGAGCAATGCAGTATTCTAATTCATTATCTTTTAAAGCCAGCAAAGGCGCCGCTGTAGCTGGGTTTTGTTCCCCTAGAGGAACTATTTACCTCCTACTGCATTTCTTTGTTTTTCCTAATTCTTTGCAAGTTGGAGAATGTGTTGGCTTTGTTATTTATGAATGCTACATCAGAGGGAGGTGTTTAATTTACAAATGTAACAGCATTCCCCACCATCAAATAATTTAAAATGCACCCAAAACAACACAATGAACTGATGAAATACAAGAATTTAAAAGGCAAATTCATAGAGCACAACCTCATCTTGTATCTTTATTTCTTCCTCTTTTGTTTTCTCTCCTGTTTTGACTGTTTATGTTATTAATAACAACATACATATTAATATTTCTAATTATTTTTAAGATTATACTGATCTCAGCTGTGTGTTATGTGCTCATGCTATTATTACTGATTGTGAAGACTATTCTCTACAAGGAAATTGTAGGTGGCAGCTATCATCTTACAGAGCGGGATTGAATCTTATTGTAACATACATAAGAGTGTGTGGTGGCTGAGAAGAGAGGGCACAGTCTGTGAATATTTAATGACTGTCACATTACCCCAGCCTAATCAAATGATCAGATTTGCACTTGTTTTTATTCACACAGTTTATGCATAATGCACGTCTCTTATGCAAGTATGCAACCGTATATTTGCATGAATCCTCAGAGCTGCGAGCATTTTGACTGAACTTACACAGAGTTGGATCTTTATGTGTGTGTGTGAAAGAGAGATGCGATTGAAAAGAATAAAAACACATGCTCCCACCTGTACCGTGTCTTTTTAAGTTATTACTTTTAAACGCTAAAAAATCTCTCTTCTCCAGTCTGAAGGAGAGATTGTGGGTTTTCAGCAGTTTATCGTCAGTTGCCATTGAGTAGCTCTCAAGAATATAGTGATCAAAACACGATGGATAGTTTTCACATTAGCCCTCATCTGCAATCCCACTTGGCAGCACCCACAGAGGTATTCACTCACACTCGTCTATGTGGGCGTAAATGTGAATGCACGTAACCATGCAATCTGTCATGCTTGGTCATAGCACGCTGGGGAGCAATTAACTTTAATCAGGCTTCAGCCCCATCAGTGATTCCAAAAGCAATCACAATACTCCAGACATTTTGACATTAAATGTAGACTTGGCATCAAGCTTGTTTCCTCAAGAACTGATTCATGTTTGTTTTCCAAGGTACTCGTTAACGGAGTAAATGTCTAGTCATTCTGTTTTTGAAAATTCTCATTTGAATTTAAATTGACTTTTAAATGATAGTTCAAGACAGAGAGAACAAGTGCAGAAATTATTAGTCAATTAACTGATTGGCTGATCCACACCACAGCTTTGACAACTGATTAAGAGGGGCACTGGCATTTGGCGAAGGAATGGTCAAAATGGATGCAGCAGAGGACGTGATATCCTGGCAAAGCATTCAGGACCAATGCAGGAAGATTTCTGTCCTTTAAGTAAAGAGGAGGCACGTTTTGTGGAGATCAATTCAATTCAATTTTATTTATATAGCACCATATCATAACAAAGTTATCTCATATAGAGCAGGTCGAGACCAACTCTTATGTGAGTTTAAACATGTTTTATTAGACATAGCCACGAGTTGTGAAAATGTTGGCATTGAATATTAATGTTCTTGTCTGCAAATGGAATTGTGTGGTCCAAAGTAATGAGTTTCAACTTGTATCTCGTTGTCTGAGACCTTTCAATGTGGACCCAGTGAGGTGACAGCTCAACGTGATCTTTAATGGATAAAAAGCTCATTCCCTGTGTTTCACTGTCTTTACTGAGATGATAACTGCTGGTGCCATCTTTCATGTTCAACCAAAATAAATAATTCACAAACACTGTTTGCTAGGCTCATTGTTTACCTGGCTCTTTCCTGCTACTTGACACACATTGGTACCATCAACCTACGCTACATTTTGCCTCTGCGCCCGATCTTGCGGTGTCACTGATCATGTGTAGAGGACGTCAGACCCTCCATTCCTTCAAACGCCGTGCCTTCAGTTCATAACTCCGGCTTTGTAGTCCCCTTCAAAGCCACACACTACATTTTACAACAGTTCTTTACAAGCTCTTCACAACATTGATCTTAATGTATAAAATCAGTGTTCCCCTTTAAGCAAAAATGCCAACATTTACACCTTCATCTTCTCAAATGTTAGGGTTTCGACTGTATCTGTCTGTCTGTGTATCTATCGACTGAATGTATCTGTGAACAGCTGCAGGGCTGTTTTTGTTCACTGCTTTTCTTTGCAAATTTGAGCTGTGTGTGTGTGTGTGTGTGTGTGTGAAGTCCTTGTTTACATCTGTTCCAGTGTGCTGGGTTCATTGTGAGTGAGCATTTATTCGATAAAGTCTTGGAGGGATTTGAGATGAATCTTGTTTCTGTGTCGTTGTCTGCTCCCTGTTTGATTTTGATATGAAGGCTAAAGATGAAGATTAGAAAGAGCTGGGAGAGTGTGTTGGGACTTTCTGAGCGGTGTGCCTTTCATTTGACCTCTTGACTGATTTATTTATGATTCAATCTGAACATGTAACTATTCAGATTCAGTGGTGATGTATCTATAATCCCTCTAAATGAACATGTCCTTTGGTAACAAAATTATTTCGAGGTCTGACCCCGATGCACCAGACACATTGTGATGTGTTTATTCACCATGATTCTACCGTCCTCCTTTACAATAGTCACCTTGAAATGAAAGCTTCGCATTAAGAAATAAAGTCAAAGCTGGAGAAGAGCCAGTGATTCACCCTGTTGAATGGTTTTTTGAAGCATGAGTTCACATTTTCGATTTGCATCTCTCACTGACCGACACCTGAATGTGAATGCTTTGCCCGCACAGGTATCAAAAATCAAAAATTGCTGTGAACGTTTCATTGTGATGCCGGCAGTAACCTTGCACAGAAATTCCAGGTCGTGAAAGCCGTAACTGCTTGTGAAAACGAGTCTCTTTGGATCAAATAGGAGGTAATTTAGCTGGATTTGTCATGTAAGGATCTGTAGGATTTACCAGCGTAAAGACAGATGCTGTACCTGTTTGTGTCAGATTGATAGTTATAACATAAATTACATGATATGCTGCTGGGCTTATCTGATGGAGCTGGAAGCTGACACATTACCAAGAACACTGGTGCCCTTATCAATATTCACTCTGCATCCTGAACCGCTACCAAACAGATGGCTTTGCTGCTCTTTTAACATAAACCCACAAGAAATTGTTACAACTCTTGCATACAAAACACAACGTAGGCTCAAATAATGGAGTGTCACTATGCATAATGTCCGCATTTCTGATGGATTTGGGCTCATAATGGATTCTTAATTAATGCTTGTACATTTTGAAAGGCGCTAGTGCCCGCACAAATGATAAGGCTTTCTAACCACTCCACACTCGCTTTTTTTTGGAATCAGTGGACATGAACGTGATGACGATGGTGAGGATGATAACAGCTCTATTTAGATTCCTGTGTCTCTGTGCAGGCACCAATCTGCCATAAATCCATCTATGGCATTCTAATATTCTCGAACGTGGGCTGAGAGCGTCATTTGTCTTAAGTGTCAAAGGCACTTGACATTACGGGCCCTCCGGCTCGCATCTCAAAGAGAGGTTGACAGGGATCTGCCAGGCGATCTGGAGCCATCTGAGACAGGGCTGATCTGTCAGAAGTCTCTTCCGTGTGCACTTTAAAAGTTAGCCACTAAGATGACTTTTGTAAAACTTGAGGGGTGAGATTGAACCTCAGCTGTACAGAGAAAGCCACAGCATGCAGGATGAGCAGATTATTCACTGAGTAGTGCATCATTATGGGCTTTGGCCAATTTAGTAATTTATCTAAAGCCAGTTAAGTAGTGCGATGGACGAAAGCAGGAGGCAGAGAAGCACTCGAATTCATTCTGTGTAAAACTCTATTTCTTATGTGCGGCATAGATCAGAATTGATCTGCATACTTTCTGTATCACATAATGTTTTGATTTTTTGGTGTCAGATTTGGTTTTGAGAAAATAGAAAATGGTGCAAATTGCATTGAAGTCTAGCGTTTTCCACTCACTCCCTTCCTGGTCAAAGCCAATATGGGGGACAAACTTGCACTGCTGCTATGTCTGATAAATGTCTCAGCAATGATTTATTTCCGCCACATACCCATAATGTCACCGTTCTGTCAAATTCATTCACTCTGATCAAGGAGCAATTTCAGCAGATACACTAGAAAGGCTTTTTTGATTTAGTTTTTGACATTTTTGCCAATATGTCTGACATGCAATATATGCAAATTGCACCTCTTTAATAAGCATCGTCTTTGGTTCAATTGGTTCAGACCTTTTTTCTCCCATCTGACAGTGGGCACATCTAATTTTGGTCATGAAAATAGCCTTATTATTTTCTTGATAAGGGCATGCCTATTGAGATGTCACTATTCTGTTCCTGCAGAGCAATCACCCCATCCATTCAATTTGGATTCAAAATATCACTTGCACTTCTCAGGGGAGATTGTTGTGTACATGTCCACAACATGTAGGTGCATACACAGATGCACGCATACACACAGACATTCCAGCACCTCATCATTGTCATCTCAAATAAGACTTGAATGATGGATAGTTGTGGTATTCAAGGCCAAATCGGAACACTGAGTTCTCTCACCCAGCTCCTCCAATCTGTTCGTCTCTGCTCTGCCAAGAGAAGGAGCAAAATATGGCGCCCAGATGATGAAAATATTAACGTCACATATTGAGATAAAACAGGGGGGGGGTTGAGTTTGAGTTAGGGGTCAGTGGGACTCACATTAACTACCTGTGGAGGAAGAAGGTCAAAGATATAAATATATATATATATATATATATATAAAACCTGTTCTGATTCCACGCTGCACAGTCCCTGAACTCCCTCCATGGGTGTGTTCTCCCCGAGAGGTTGAAAAATGAACGGCACCGAAGCAGATCTGAAGAACTGTTGCAGAGCAGCTGCACTGTGAAATTGATATTAATTGAAATTGATTATTCAATCTGGGACACATGGGTCATTAATTTCTAATCTCTGCCTTCAATCAATAATATATCCCTCTCTCTAAAGCCTCTTTTAAAGCTTTTAACTCTTGTTTATGAATAAAAATGATTACAATGATATCATTCCTTAATTAAAGCAGAGGCTTCCCTGCCTCATCATTATTTTACAGAATGTCATGCCTCTACAAGAGAAAGAAAGTCATTAAGCTAAAAAGAAAAGGATTGAAAAAAAAAATGATTAGGAGTAGGAGGAAACTCCTTGTTTGAACTCACTCCTTTGATCAAAGTGTTTGCGCTTTCAAATGATGCTTTACCAGTTTGATTCATTTGATGTCAGAGACAGATGTGTTCTAATCTACGGGTCTATTTTTCTCATAGCAGTACTGGCCTTCTTCCAAAATGTCATGATAACTAAACAACAGAATAAGTTGTTTGTCAATGACTCACAGAGTACCAGTGACAGGCGTACCGGACCTTCATCGTCATGGAAGCAATTATAAACGTGTGGTTCCTGATGTGAAACGGTTGCAGTTTGGTTAGGTTTACCAAAACGTCTTAGGAAACGATCATGGTTTGGTTTCAAATAAGTATAGTAACTATTACGTTAGTTACGTAAGTTAAGTTACGTACACAAGTTATGTCACATGACCTACAAATCGCCTCACGTGACTTACTAAAGGCTGTAATTTAACGTTACAATCTGGCATAAGTTTGAGTAAGTCAACATGGAGTGCTGCAGGAATAAGAAGAAATGAATTTGCATTTTTGCACTTCCTGTTTCCTCGTTTCAAAGTCACTGGGTTTCTTGAAAGGGTCTTTGGATAGATGCCTCAAATAAAGTCTGTGGTTAACACAAGCTTAAAAGATGTTGCCAATAAATACCTGACTGCTAACAAGTGGCTAAATGAAACTGCAGAGGTTGTCCTGGACATGAAAAGTAATTTGCAAAGATGAATTACACGAACAATTTTCAGCGAGACTTTAAAAACTTGTGTTTTTACTGAGCTTTCACGCTCCATTCGTTGCTTAGTTCTCATGGAGAGAGCATAAATGTCATCACATGACCAGACTTAGGGTGCATGATGGCAAGTGATTGTTGTATAAGTATAGGGTTACAGGTGGGGTAGCAGGCGGTGTTGTCATATTTTGCAACAGTGAGTAGCTCCTCCATTCGATTAGGTACATTTCATTGTGCAACAGAACACTGAAATCACATTTTTTAGTGTCGGTTCTGACTAGATTTAATGTTGTAATTTTTGGGTGTGAACACAATGTGTAAACAGATCCTGATTAGCATGAATGTGTATGTAGTATGGAACTGGAACATCAATTGACCAAGTTTATGTCAAAACTGCTAAATCTCCAAACATGTAGAGGTTTCTTTAGTGCAAAACCCTCATTTGAATTCAGGAAACTTATGTTCTCACCACCATCCACTTACGTGGATACAGAAAATTAACATGAGCTTCTTCAGGCAGAGTTGTTTGCCACAATACAGCCTGATTGAGCGTTGATTATGTTTGTTGGTTCAACCTTAATTATCCCCGCTGTTTGGTATGCATTTTCTCCCTCTGATTGCTGGTGCATATCACCATGAGGTTGCGAGGAGCAGCATCCTGTGCGCGTCAACAGTGACATTTCAAGTGCCACTGAGGCTCCTAATGATCATTTCCAAGCACTCCAGGCTGCTTGGGATTTGATTTGGAGTGTGTGTGTCATTGGAAAGGGAGCTTTTTCAACAATCACACGCAAATATAGCTTTTTCACAAACTTGCCTATTCTTGAATCATCATTCTTAAGGATGTTATGGCCTGTTTGCCTTTGAAGTGATTGAATTAACTCTTTTTTATCTTTAATTTACATAAGAAGTGTGCTCATTGAATTCTGCTCATTCACAAGCATACACAAATGCTTTATATGAAACATTTTATATTTTAACCTGTGATACATAGATATATTTAATTATGTGATTTGTAACAATTATGGCATTCAAATAATTAATCTAAAGAGAAAATGATCACAATAAGCATCTTTATCTGATATATCTATGTATCAGATGATAGATAGATAGATAGATAGATAGATA